>LFJQ01000274.1:0-37887 GCA_001182835.1 Oropetium thomaeum | reverse complement strand
CCAAGATTATATCGGCGGTGGAGGGGGTGGTCGGCGCTGGAAGTCATGGCTTGAAGGCTCCTTTGGCCACTTTTCCTCCCCATTGACAGTCAAAACGTTACAGCTTACAGATGACGATGGATTGAGATAATTTGGTATTATAACTGGTTCACTCTTTGACGTTTTGTAGATATAGAGGGTAGAGGAGTTTATGATTTAATCAGAGATAGAGAATCTGTAACCTGAGTTTTGTGTGAGTTCTTCGCGCGTAAAGCTTCTCAACAGATAAGTACTTATATAAACAGCAGGATGGCGAACATAGACCGTTTGTCAGGGTAAAGTGCAAACGAAATGAAAGCAGGTTAGTAACAACGTTTTGTACCAGGAAACTATTAGAGTGCCATCTGTCAGTCTTTTGCTGGAAATGACAATTGAATCGGCAAATAACTCAACTCAAGGTCCAGCATACACATTACTTAAATAGCATGCTTTATTGGACGATCAGCATTGACCTTTTATTATTCATCATGAAGTCCAAGATCCCAGGTGTATCAGAGTTACTGGAACTGGAGCACGTACCCATAAACTTTTGAAGACCCCCTTCATTTTCCCTGCCCATGATCGTAGAACTACAATCTACAGCAATTGTTGAAGATGCCCACTGTTGCCTCAAACAACAATCAGAGACATTCATCACAAGAGAATGAATCAAGCAAGTTGCCATAAGACATCATGCTTGCTGGATGCCACTAGGCCATGTCAGGTTCTTCACGGGCGCAAAAACTGCTTCAACCTCCCGCAGAAGTTCATCATCAATGCCAGAAGTTGACAATTCCTTAGCAGCTGCTACATTCTCCTCCACCTATAAATCAAGAGAACAGAACATACCATAAGGGAGAAAACTTAAATTGGCCTATTCCACTTGTCAAATTTGCTCAACAGAAACACAGGTAGAGCGGCACTAAAACAAAAGAACATGTTAATATGCCCTACGCCAACTATCAAAAACCAAATATAAAGCAGCGTCAAAAGAAAAAAAAAAGTCAAAATAAAGAATTGTATACCTGTTCTGCAGAGTTCATTCCAACAAGAACTGTGGATATTTCATTATTCATCAAGCTGTACTGCATGGCCAGCTTCGCAATGCTTTTCCCCTTCTTTCTACAGTGATCTGCAGCTGCCCTGCAAGCCGACTGCTAACAGGTTATATTATACACACCAACCAAATATCTGTATGAATTGAAACAGTAGGTAAACACAATTAACATAAACACAAAAACTAATGAGGAACAAGGAGTGATGAACGTCTGATGCCCCACCACCCAAGTTCTCAATGGCAATTGGAAATATTATCATTGTGGGTTCAGTGGTGAAAGTGTAGGAATAATTCCTATATAACCCTAGCTTAACCCAAATAATGAATATGCCATCAGATGTGTCTATAGAAATTGTCTAGACTCTATTTGCACGTTTATGTAGATTTAGAGTGATTAAAGTACATTTCTGGTAAGGTTCTTCACTAAATATAATTTTTGAGTAAGTTATTGTGGTGGCATCATTTGCATCATAATCCATAGTGCAGTACACATTATATTCATATACTCTATACAATTGACGAGTTGATATCGACGTTTTAAAGCTAACCCTAGATGACTACTAAGCGCATATTAAGCAACAAGACAGCGATGTATTCTCTGATCCTGTGCTGTCTTTCAATATCCAGTTGAGTGCACAGACTCCCTGAGCGGAATGAAGCAAGCCAATAAATTGTCTGCCTATCCCAAAGTTACCAATCATGATACCTACCCCATCCAGTTCAGTGCACAGACTCCCTGAGTGGAATGAAGCAAGCCAACAAATTGTCTGCCTATCCCAAAGTTACCAATCGTGATACCGACCCCGAGGGGCAAGGACATGGCAATCACTATGGTGACAAGGCAACCCTATGTTCAGAAATTTATGAACTAACAAGCAAACATGTACTTGGCAAACAACGGTTCAATTAGCAACATTGCAAGAAGATAGCGAAACTATAAAAAGGAACTTGCAGCACAAGTATGAGAAGGATAGCTGCAAAGGACTGAAATTAAGGGTAAATCTTCTAAACAACATGCTATACCAGACTACAATAGAAAGGATAATTCTCTGAAATCTGATTGACAGAAGTAAAAGGAAAAAAGGATAAGGCCTATCAGGGACTATAAAAAGGCGTTTAATTAAAGGACGTATATTGATGGGGATCTCAAAGTTTCATCAAAACATACTATTTTCCTGGCTTTTCAAAACTCTTTGAATTTGTCAAAGGGGTCTGTTTTCTAATTCTATAATTCTACTTTCTAAATGTTAAAGTAATACTATTTGTGTCTGGAAAAAATTGAAGTAATATTATTTTTGGCTTGAAAACATTAAAGCAATTGATAATACATTTGATTTTTAAATACTTTAAAGGATAACCCGGTGCATGCAGCTCCCGCTTGTACAAGGTCCGGGGAACGGTCTGACCACTTTAGGTCTTTTGTAAGCATTTTTCCCTGCATTAGACATCCAGGATGTGAACCTGTGACCTCCCTGTCACAAGGTTGTATCCTTCATGTTGAAACCTGAATCCCTGCTTTACCGCTGCGCTAGGGCTTCCCTTCATGTTTAAACTAGATTTACCCGTGAACTCATGTTTCAAAATAGTTTACTGACTTCAAAAAAAAAAGTGAGATGATTTTTAAACTTTGAATGTATTTTTGTCTTTGTATATTTTCCCCAAAATCAGTTCCATACCCAAGATTATTTGAATAAAAAATAGAAAAAATAAAAATTCCTCTCTTAGGCCACTAAGACAGATCTTCAGCCCAAAATCTGTTCTTTCCACCTAGGCCCATTTCATTCGTACCACAGCCCCTCCATCCCCGCATAAGAACCCACCCGGTCTGCTTCCCACCTATTGGATTGAGGCACTGCTACTAACATATAAAAAAATACTGGCCAACTTAGAAGAATTATCACTCAGTTTAAGATTTGTCGTGGAGCTCTTTCCAACCAATTAATTAGGCTCTTCTTGCATTAATTCAGTGTCTACTTTATCTCATGTATCTACTGGTTATAATTTTTGCTAAGTCCAAATCTTCTACTTGGCCGAAAAATAGATAGCAGATTTTATCTTGATTAACGAAATACACAATTCATATCAATTTTGTTAGTTTGGGAATTTTGTTATCACCATGCACCACACTGTTCTCATAGTTCAGTCCCTTCAGCTTCTAACAAATTGTAATGAATAAACTAACCAAATTTATCACTCCTAAGGAATCCTTAAGTATTGAACTGAAATTAACTAAGCAGCGCTACAGTATATATAGATCAGTTCAGCATTGGACCTTACTAGATAACAGCATAGGTGTTCAACAACAATAAAAGATAACAACGATGATTTGCTAACTATAATCTCCAACCAGATTAATCGAATTTCCAGTTTACACTTTTTTTTAAACGCAATATATTTTACAGATTTCCTGTTTTCCAACTCTCGCTAAGCTCAAAAGTGAACTGGTAGGCATCTAGTTTGAGCACATGAATACTTAGTAACAAAAATGACCTGCCAAACTCGTGATAGCTGATGTTTGGTCCATGGTGTTAAGTATCATTCCCAGAAGATCTACTTATGTATCGGTAACCACTACATTACATGCCATGCTAGCTGACATTATGCAAAATAAGGAGATACCTTGAGTTCTTCCGGAGCAGGGTGCCACTCTGGTGGACCATTATCAGTGAGTAGCCCCATTGCAAGCGGCGAGGCACTGATCACCCCGACACCCCTGCTCTTCAAGTAGGGCAGCAGATCCACCAGGGAAGTGTCATTGATCCCAAAGTGGCAGTACGACAAAATCACATCGACTGAGCCTGGAGGAACCCGGTCGAGCACGTAGGTGTACACGCTCAAGGGCAGCCCGGTGATTCCAATGAACCGCGCCTTGCCACTCTCCTTGATCTTAAGGAGCGCTGGGATTGTCTCATTCACAATCTACATACTCCAAAGCAGGAAAGAGTGTCAGCATAACCTGATCGTCAGTTACTTATTCAAGCCAAATGAAGCAGGACGGCAATTCGTCGAACAGGCTGTGCGCGGGGCAGGAGGCGGACCTGGTCGAGGTTGGTGAACTCGATGTCGTGGCAGTGGAGGATGTCGACGTAGTCGAGGCCGAGGCGGGCGAGGCTCTCGTCAATGCTGCGCGTCACGCGGTCGGCCGAGAAGTCGAAGCCGTCCTTGTAACGACCGCACTTGGTGGCGACGACGACGCGGTCGCGCGGGACGGCTGCGTGGCGGAGACAGTCGCCGAGCACCGACTCCGAGACCGTGGCGCCGTAGTACCTGCGCGGAGGGATGGGAGGGAGTGAAGGAGGGCTCAGCCGCGGATCCGCGAGACGGAAGGAGGCACGGAAAAAAAAAGGAAAAAAGACGGCGCTTTTCTTACGGGGAGGTGTCGAAGAAGTGATGCCGAGGTCGAGCGCGCGGCGGACGGCGGCGCGGGCGGTGTCGAGCGGGACGTCGCCGAAGACGTTGCCGAGCGGGGACGCGCCGAAGCCTACGGTGCTGACGCGGAGGCCGGTGCGGCCCAGCTCGCGGAGCTCCATGGCAGATTGCTTGCTGCTTGGTTAGCGTTAGATTTGCGGGTGGGAAATCTAGTCTGAGCGGGACGGGTCACGGACTCACGGGAGCAGGGAGAGCTGAGCTGAATGGTGGTACCTGTCCCCCCTTGGCTCGTCAAATAAAAAAGTATAGCATCGCATATGTTTTGTAACTAAATAAAATTTATTGTTGGAGTGGTAGACACACAAGATCCAAAACTAAAAAAAATCAGAGTTCAATAACTTGAGACCTGCGTGTTGGCATTTTTTAGGCGCTTTTTACAACGTGAGTGGGTGAAGGTTGAGGGAATTAGTGAGTAATTAATATCTCTAATTAAGGAACGAGATAAATAAAGCATCTCATACCTTTTTAAAAAAATTTCTCAAAAATTCTCCAGCGACTTTATTTTGAATCCTGAAGACTTTATTTTGAATCCTGAAGGTAAGTATCATTTTACTGCACAACTTACATTAGGCTGTATCCACGATGAAATAGTCTCGCAGTCAGCGATCATTACATCGCCGAAGTCTCACGATCAACGATCATGCCGGGGAACAAGGGAGAGAAGCACGTGGTAGACATTGGGTATGGCAGAGTGCCTCATCAACGTCGACGAGCCACCTGTCAGACCTTGTTGCCTTCACTCATGCATTTCACTACTCGCTCACCTATTCTCGTTCTCTAGAGGTTCAAGGGTAGCGTAGATTAGCTCTGGGCTGAGAAAGGGGAGAAAAGGCCTGACTCAGCCATATTTTATTGTGGCTTTTCAAACAGACCATTCCTACTCTAACTTAGCTAATTTCAAACCAAAACGGAATTTCAGCCCCTTCCAGATTGAAACAAATGAGCCCTAAACTAGAATTGCATGGCGAAAGAAGGTCATTCACGATCCTAAAAAGCAAAGTTCATGCACATCAAACATTTTAGTCTGTAGGAGTATTTCAAAAGGACACTACATAGAGAACAAAGAGAAAAGAAACAAACCAGCTAACATGTGCACACCCCTGAATTTTAACACACACCTAGCACAAACCGGCAAAAGAGTATTGATTGGGAATGTATTGCTGATTTGTATAAGGTCACTACTGAACTGGCCAGGTAACCCATTTAGCCATGTTGTTTGAGAAAGGAGTATTTTTGACCTGACATCATCACATGGATAGATTCGGTAGTATAACTATGGAAGATTTCGAACAAATAGAATAAGTGAGAGGACCTTTGAAACCCACTGTAAAAAATTGTTACGGTTTCATCAGAAATAATATGGGACCACGTGACAGTAAAATTCTCAATGCCTCCTAGGCCTATTGTGTGCCATATTCGGACTGTCCATTGCACTTATTTGTTCGGTACGTAGAATTCTAACATCATACTACGTACCGCCTACTACTTCCTTTCATCATCATCATATACTACTGAATATATGTAGCACCCATGAGGCACGGTGCTCAAAAAGAAAGTTACCCGTACTTATCTTGGGAAGAGCATTCAAATTAGTGTCAGATATATGGTACTTTCTCCATTAAGACTGATGTGAGATTAGGTCAAAGCCATAAATTATAGATTAGGAAGGCTATTTATGTCCACACACCAACCATAAAGAGAAAGCGTATGTACTACTTTTTCATTAATGTCCAAAATACTTTAATTTTTTGAAAGGAAAGGCATGAACTTGTTTTAGGTATCTTATCCACATAGATAATACTGAGTTTCAGTACTAGTATTTTATAATTCAAGTCTATCTTCTATTTGCATTAGAGCACGTACCACTAATGGTTTAGCCTGTTGCCGCCTATATGGAATCTTCGTATGTCACACTATAAGATAACAAATTATCATCTCATATAATATATATACTACCTTCGTATTCAAATTGTTGTAGTTAAGACAAGAAATTAAGTTTATCATTTTGAACCAAAAATATTTTCCTAACAACAATAATTAAAATATAGAGGTAGTAATTAGTGAGTTGCATATAGGTTAATGAAACAGTGCTGAACAACGATATATGTTATACCTTCATCCTCTTACATTCTCTAACCAATCTTCTTGGGGTCGGTGTTATAGTCAGCCGGCAAAGAGCACGTGGATAATCAACGACGACTCATTTTTTTTCTCTCTTTTCTCCTCTCTCTTCCACCTCACCATAAACGGTTGTGGCAAGTCAATTAGCCTGCTTACATTTGCTCATGCTTGCTCTTATGTGGCTCAAAATCCTCTATGCGTTTCTTCTAGGGCCTCTATCTTCTACTGCATATGAAAATTTCATATAGCCGGCAACAGGCTATATGAAATTTGATAGTGTGACATATGAAATTTCTTTTTTTATAAGGCATGAAAATTTTATATAAGCTATATGGAGTATTAATATTATCTAGCAATCTGTACCACGAGTTTTCATTAATTATATGTTCCGATGGGTGTGTATCGATCAGGCTGGTGTTTCATGTCCTTAGAAATGAAACGAAATGAAATGAAAAAGTAGAACAATTCAATTGCGATTAATGTATCATCATGATATATAACTACCACATCTCTGCATTAACTGCTTGCTCATTGTTACAATGTTTTGGAAAAAGTTCCATATCTCTGCATGCGTTGTTGCATGCTCATGGCGCTGGGCGGCAGTGGTGCAAAAAAGTGGTAGCGAATATGATGCGTTGTAATTTAGCGAAAGGTATCCAATATAAAAATATTTTTCATAACTATATCAATATTTTTTGCACTGTAAACCTCTAAATTAAAACATTCGTGTTCTCAAATCTACAACAGTACATATGCAAAACGTCTCGTGTCAGTACATAAGGAACTTTCTACTAGGATTTATAAAAAATAACAAAAATAGAGAGTTGCATTAATAATCAATTCTGCAGTTAATGCAAAGTTGAATAGGAAATTCAGATTAGTTTCCTACGCAGCGGTGCCTTGTCCTGTTGAGAGGAGAAATGGGCTCTTGGCACCGTGATACAAAACCAAGGCAAATGACCGTGGATGACAAAATACGGGAAGCCAATGACTCTATTTTCCGTGGCGAACAGGGGCGCCAATGGCTCTATTTTCCTTAGGCAAACAAGGCGGAGGCATTAGCTTTTTAACAGGGGCTGCTGGCTGTTGGACCAAAGCCTGGGGTGTAGCCAGTTCATCGTGCCATCGGAGGGTGGATGCCATGAAGAACGGAGGCTTCACTGTGTCAACTAGAGCAGCAATATTCGATGAATGATGGCAGCATGTGGAATGATTTACTGATGTATCCATTGAGCACTGCAGTAGGGAGGCAAATCGAGTGGCACATGAATTAGCAAAAGCAGCTCGTAGTTCAAAATCCGATTCTAGTTGAGTTTTTAGAGCTTTTAATGAATAGTTTAACTGTTTTATCATCTCAATAAAGTGCGTCTGATGGCTTCCCTAAAAAAACGGATTTTCCGTGTCGAACAGGAGGCGCCGTCGCCTTCGGCCGCTGCTGCCTCGGACTGTTTCTTGGGTGTCATTCTGAGGAGAAAAGCAGTGACTCTCCCTTTGACATGTACAACACCAATGCAGACAACACCATCCTGCTCAGTTTGCTGGACTCCATCATCCAGGATACGTCTAGGTTTACTGCTTTGAGTGGACCTACCCGCTTGATCGTGAAACAAGCGCTAGATTGGATAGTCGTGTTACTGGATCTCATAGAAGATGTTACCGTGAAATTTCAAAGAGAAAGAAACTAGATGATCTTGAAATTCTCGATACCTCCGACGCCAGCCACCACTCGATCTGAGTCTCACAAATAACCTACATTTTTCTTTGCTTTTGCTTTGCGTGGTGTTGCCATCCTTAGATGTCCCAATTATATATCATCATGCACTGCTGCCGGCCAGCGCTCAAAAAATCATATACGCTAGCTAGCTAGCTAACCTACCCTTGCTCGGGAGTTGAGAGAGTGTTCAAAGAGGAGTACGAATGACACATCCTGCCTTGTTTTCATAGAAAACAAAAAAGCATCGATAGGTAGAGGATGATGGTATGCACATGCAAATATCAGCACTAACCAGAGAGAACAAGTGTTTGACGTATCCTTAGCTTCGAAACGAAGTGAAAAAGGGAAATATGAGTAAACTCAGCCATTATCACGTCCGTGCACACATACATATCGTGTCATAACTCGGTATATACGTATTACTTTGTAATTAAGGGGATTAATTCACTGAAATAAATACTAAATATCTTGGAAACGTTCCAGCCAGAATATAAGTAACCTTGGTTTCATTGAGGTTCATTAACAGCGAACAAATTTGTGTACACTACTTATTATGTTCCACAAGTACACACCAGAGATAAAAGAAAAAAGAAAACGAGAACCAGCCAACATTGGACACTCTGAATTTGTACACACACCTAAAAGACAAATTGGGAAAAGAGTATCGAATTGGCATGCATTTCAGATTTGTACAAGGTCACTGTACTGAAGTCTGAACACGCCAGGTAGCCCACGATACAAATTCACGTTTGTGCGACAACGGGGATGAAGTATAGAACAAACAGAAGACATATAGCACCTTCGGGAGTCCCTGTAAAAATTCTTATCGTTTCATTGGAAAGAATAGGACATCAGGCGACAGTAAAATTCTTGATGCCTCCTAGGCCACATTCAAACTCGTTCCCTGTCACTTATGGTGCTCTAATAAAATTGTGGCATTGTAGAACAAATTCTATTTTAAACTCTAATTCTGAAGATGGTCCTCTTTTCTCTACTTGCAAAATTGGTCCAGTTTTTCACATATGAGGCATTCTTTTTTTTTGTGAGGTAAACGTGAGCTTTATTAATTAGGGAGACATATTACAATCTTTCACCGCTTGCTATTGTTTTGGATGCAACTAGGAACATGCTCCAACCAGAAAGCCGTGTGCACATTTCTCCTGGCTAACTATACCAACAGATGCGCAGCTTCATTATACTCACACTTAACATGACTAAAACAAATCTCACTAATTGTTTGAGCTATCTCTATCGCATGGTGAACGAACAATCCGATTTTAAATCTATCCACTGACGTCTCCTTCAGCACTTTGACTAACTGCGTGCAATCAGACTCCAGGGTAATTGGTTGATGCACCCATTGAGACCCTCGATGCATGCGCGTGCTCTTGCTTCAACAGCAGATGAACATCTGAATAACACTCTCCATGCCGTGAAACAAACCCGCCCAGAGTATGGTCACGGCAGATGAGCATTCTGTTGGTCCTATTCTATTAAGTGGTGTTAATGGTGTTAAATACTTTACAAAAAGATGTATATGCCTTTGCCAAATAGTCCCGTTTTCCATTTGGTTTAGAAAAATTGGTCATATGTTTTCACTAGTTTCCATATGGAACTGAAATTAATATATTCATTGGATTATTTGTTTAATACAATTTTAATTATTTTGAATGTTGCATCCAGCAAATAATCAAGCGAGTACTTTCGGCAGGCTTTTTATATATGAGGCTGCTAAGTAATACAAAAATGTATTCGTTTCTTAATATGAAAAGTGTAACACACAATGGAATTTTCATGTGGACCTTAACCCTCACGAAAATACATAAAACCACCATGAAAATTATTCCCATTGCCCAACTGATCACGCAAAATCACAAACGTGACTATGGGAAACATTTTCCTGACGGCAGTCCCTAGGGGTCACCGTAATGAAAAATGAGATGTCACAACAATCAATGAGTTGGTACCTTTCCTATTTTCGTTCTGACACTACAGCTGTCTCGTCCTTCACCACTCATGAAATGATCGTACGTTCTTGACGTCACATAGGAATAAGGACATATACAAAGGTATTTAATTATTAGGACGCCTCCACCGCTCAAAAAATGATGTGGCAAGGAGTTTTTTTTTAAAAAAAAGTTCCCCTTTTACCTAAGAAGACAAGTTATTGTCTCTTCATTAAAAAGACGTCTTTTGCACATATTCCAACGCGAAGAAACATCCTCAACAATCAATGTATAAGAAGTTGTCTTCTCTAGTCCAATTATATATGGTCTATTAGTATTTATTAAGAGACAATATAGAGAGACCATCCATTTTATGAGTGCATATATCTCATGTTTCTTATATGAATATATATGTCCAAGAGACTCTCCTTTATACATGCTCTAATCCATTCATGAATCACATTGATCACTACAGACTGACCTGAGGTACAGCTAGCTATATATACACATGCAATTGGGGGTTGTTGAGACCATAAATATTGAGAAGTGAATGTCATAAAGTATTAACACAACTGAATAGAGAACTCCAGTGAGTTGGCTAAGATGTACCCAACATGGATTCGGATAAGTGGGAGTTCCATTCGTCGTGAAACTGCTGCTGCTGTATAGTTCACTCCTTTTCTGTGTAACTAGGGGCGCAACCATGAAAACATTAGGCTGATATCTCTAAATCCTCTTAGTTTTTATTACAAAATGTAGTAATTTTTCAACTTGTATGGTGGTTAAATAAATTAAGGAAAACTTTGTTGTGGGACACTCTTAAAAGTTGGTTTTTGCCACAAGACATCATAAAAATCAATATTGGTTGTATGATAACTGTTAAACTAAACGTGATTTTTGTATCTAGGACACTATAGCATGAGAGAAGGCTCCAATAAACTTTTGTATCTCATTACACAAGATACATGGCAATTTGAAATATTGCACAAAGGATGTTGTTTTCCTTTGACTTGGCTAATTTTGTTTGTGAATGTCATAATTTGGTGTTGAATGGTCCAGTGACTGCTGATTGTGCAATGATTGATCTCTCAGAAGGACATGTTACTGAATCCAAGAACATAGAAAGCTTGGTAAATCTACTGATTATCATGTGCAAGATGCAAAATCTATATGGCAAAACTGGATGAGGTGAGCAGTCATTCTGATATGCTTCACTTGCATCTGTGAACCAGGAGGAGAAAACATGCGATCTAGAAAGTATATGGTAAAACTAAGAAATGGCTGTGATGTCCTCAATCAGCAGACAAAAATATCTGAAAAGCGTAACCAAGGTGTGTAGCTTTCAACGGGCGCCCACACACGAATAACATTGTCATGCTCGCCCTTGTTAAAAAGCCAACCAAGAAACAGCAGTCATGGGAGAAGAGGATAAAGGTGTCTTTCCTCTTTTTTTTTTTCTGTTTTTACCCTTCTGCATTTTTTTCTCCAAATCGAATTTGATTCATTTCGATATCTTCCTCCACCAGAAGTCCAAGTTTTTTTGCCTCATTTTCTTTACAAATTTTTGTTACTATATATTTTTAATTTTCAAATGTTACCAAATTTTCAAACCCCGAACCGCTGAACCGAGAAAATCGGACCGGATAGGTTTCACCGAAAATCATGAAACTGGTCCGGTTTCCACCGGTTTTATGAACCTTTCTCATAAGAGCCCTAAATTTTCTTCTCTAATCAATATCACGCATTGCAACCACATAGCCCAAATACTCTCTGGAACAACCTGCATAATTCACAGCACCACATGTCAAGTCAAAGTTCACTAATCACCTCCCATCTTGCAGCACTTTGAGGTCATCCTTCATCTGCCTGCACTTTACTGTTGTTCCTGCAAACACAGACCCATTGCCAATTTTCAAGCCAGTTCAGAACCGTCACATGATACTGATAGTACCATTAAAACAAAGTTATGACAACTTACAAGAGCTGGGTGCAGAGTTTCTCAGGTTGTCATCAACTGACTTTTTAGCTTGAAGGAAACATGGCAATGCACCATGTGACATGTTGTATCCCTGGCATATCCACGAGGTTGTAGTTACCTGTATGGTTCGAACTGCCATCACAACGGAAACTAGCCATACCCTTGGGCACTGCTCTCCTATAGATCCGTATCAATGAATCCTTTTTTCATTGTTATCATTTTGAAAAATCTTTAATTGAGTATGTCTGCATTCAAATGATAAGTATGCATACCCAAGCCGTGTTTACAAAAGTGGGAGTAAATACACCCGGGAGTAGGAAAAAGGCTTCCGAGGAAAGCCCCTCTCTACTTCCAAGTGTAATTACTCTCACCTTTAAACACATATTGTGGGTATGCGCGCACGTCAAGCTCTCCAGCTCTCAATGTTAAAATCTCTAATTTTGGTTTTGACAGCAGCTAGAGTACTTATTGTTGTCTCAAGCTCCTAGTATTTCTATATATACATGTGAGTTTGGCTCAACCAAGAGTGAAGTGATGTAAAGGACGTGTCATAGTCAAGGTTTACAATACCGTTTGAACCGAAATAACCGGACGCCACCGGGTTCATCGAAAATCGTGAAAATCAGAAAAACAGGTCGCGAACCGGACAAGATTCAGAAAACCGTATTGACATAATTTTGAATGATTTGGAACGGTAAACCGTCCAGTTCACCGGTAAACCCTCTAGTTTTTTGGTTTATCGGCGGTTTTGCTGGTTTGTAAATTTTTTTAAAAATAAACCAATACTATTTCAAAAGTGAAACGATAAACCGTTCGGTTTCACCGGTAAGCCGTCTGGTTTTTCTGGTTTTCAATGGTTTTCTCTTTATAAATTTTTCCAAATATTTATGTTTTTTAAAATTTTCCAACCGAAAACCAGAGAACCAAGGAAATCGGACCGGACTGGTTTCACCGAAAACTGTGAAAACCGGTCCGGTTTTCATCGGTTTTGTAAACCTTGGTCATAGTACATTAAAGTGTTTATATGTAGGCACATGGGGATCGGCTTGGTTGTCAGCCTCATCGGTAATCGCTTAGTTACATTATATTTTACACTCCAGTAGCTAGTACATGGTTGGAATTTACTTCAGCAAGAAAGGATAATAATCATTAACTTTTTATCAAATGAATCCTTTTGCTTTTGGAATAGAGTCGTATGTTTACAAATATATTTAGGACACTGACGTAGTATGCATATCTAATACAACACTTTATAAAAATGATCACAGATTCAAAATATATATATAAACTGCAACAAAAATTGATATTGCCACAAAACTTATCGCAAAAAAGTTTTTAAATTGTAGCAACGGATTGGTTGTATTGCAAAAAAGTTGTAATTTTCCTAGCAATGCATTAATTATATTGCTAAGAGCGGTTATATTAGATCTCGTGACACTTATAGTGTGGGTAGTCTCGCATCACACAATAAGTTTATGCATTCATTCTTAAAATGGTTAACCCAAATTATTGTTACATTATAGAAGGATGTTTAAATAGGCTGTGGTCCACTTGTTGCTTGCCAATCTGCGCTAAATACCTATCCGCAAGCTACCGTATATAGTGGCCAAATGCTAAATTACTCAACTGTAGCCAACCCATGGATGCTGTTTGTTTGGGCTGTGATTTCATAGGAATTCGCTCGAGATCGACTCCATCTCTACCAAAACACATTTATCTTCCCCTTTGATAAGAGCACTCCCATTGCAGTGACATGGACAGCGTTTTGTAAGCAATAGCGATGGGCGATGACAACACACCTATTTTGTTGATTATCAATTGTTCCTGGTCAGCCATAGGACCAAGTGAGAGCCGCAAGCAAGCAAAACAACACTGTAGTATTACATTGTTTAGTTTTCCCGCTGTTGGTTATCTGAGCCAAATATACTAAAGATCATTAATTATTGAAGACTAGTCCAAAACATCTCTAATAATGCACCAGATCGACCAAGTTGGAGAGAGCGGACATCGAAACATTTACTATGTATGTAGTTGTTTCTGATTCACCACAATTAAAGCTTACATTTATCGTTTCCTTTCCACTTCCTAATTATGAGTTTTGGTCACATGATTGCCCATTCTATCATCTCTATAGAGTTGCCATAAGAAAACGGAATATATTTGGTTTTCATTTTAGAACGAAAATGGTACTCTATCATTTCTATGTCTATACTAGTCTGTTAATATCAATCAAGCTAAACTACGCTACTTAAGTGCAGCATCCATTCACTGACAGCAACACTGACATGACCTACAACAGTCATTTGTAGGTCATTAACGACCCCAGAAAAAGATCACTGCAGGCCGATTGTGGCATAGTCCAAAATCGTCAACCTGTTAACTACGATGAAAAATCGGTGGGGCTTCACCACTACGGTTAGCAAGGCAATGCACCGTGTGTGAGGGTGTGGCCTTGGTATATCCACGAGGCCGGCGTTACATTCATCGTACCATCTGGCAGAACGACTACTCAGCACGAAGGACACAATTCTAACTCTTGGGCATTGCTCTATAATGGATCCAAGCCGATCACTCCTGATGTTCCCCTGCCTACTATTAGCTATGAAAATAAACATATAGAGACAACCATTGGTAAGTATACTACTGGCCATTCATAACTATATATATGTGTCTACTATACGTACGTCAAGCTCTCATTCTTACTATCCCTTTAAATCTGTTTTGGACATAGTATATATTTTCTTGCTGTCTCAAGCTCCTTGTTCTATATTATATATATAAATAACCTTTGCTGGAACCTCCTTTCATTATCTGAAAAAATATGTGACCTTGGCTCAGATGAAGAGTGATGTGATGCAAAGGATGTGTTGGTACATTTAAATGTCCATATGTTATGTGCGGATTCAGATTGGGTAATGTCTAGGAGACAAATACGCGATTCAAGGATGTCCAGTACAGAAAAAAAAACTTTTTAACAATCTAACGAGTTTAATGGAACTTTTCCATTATCTATCAGTGATTATACATAGAGTGAATAATCACTGTCAGTGTTATCCGTAAAATGAAAGCTAAACATTTAGTCCCCACAAAAAGAAGAAAGTTAAACATTTAGAATGTTTCCAAGAATGGATGGACCAACTTTTGTTTCTTTTTTTACTTGTTTTAGCCCCGGCATATCCACGAGATTGTAGTTATATCAACACGACCACTTGCCACAAAGGAAACAAGCTAGCTAGCATGAATCTTCATTCAACACTACTCTACTATAGATCTGTTACAAACCCACCCGATCTAACTCCAATTAAACAGGCAATCGAGACATATATTGACTTATCTTGAAAATTTTTCAGGCATGGAAAAGGTGTAGGCTTAGCGCAGTGGTTACGTCCACTAGCTAGGAGGCTACCCCGGTGCCCTTTCTACCTCCATACTGTATATGACTAGGTTTTGTTAGGCCCCTTCTTAACACAAAATCAATGGAACGTCTCATCCCATTGATCTAGTTGTTTTTTTAATATTTCAGGCATCAGAACACTTCAATAGCTGATTGATGTTTTTGTTTCTTGGCCAAAGGATGGTTACTAAGTGCAAAAACTTGGTATGAGTAGGACATGATGAGATCAATTCAGCATCATCATTCGGTTGATATAGCATATGCACAAAGCTAACAACATGCTCCACATAAGTACTGTCAGCTGAGCACCTACTCCCACGGCAGAAATCAATCAGCTTGAGTCCAATGAAATAATCATACACACTCTGCTGTGCGTGTTTAGCATGGTGGTCAGGTTGCTTGTGGCCTTAGAAATTATCTCAATGCTTTCGGCTGCAAACATATTGCCCACTGTAACAAACATGCGACTATGCAACAAATGCTTCCTCCACTTCAAGATTTCCTCATTTATGCCACCTATTACAAGAACTGCAGGCCAAACAGAGAAGCATAGCACACTTGTAAGTGGGTTTACTCACCAAGTGGGTTTCTAAGATATCCCTAGTAGCTAAAGCTATATGCTTATTGTTACCAAGGTGAAGCTGGTTACTAGTGATAGAGAATTTAGTCATCAAGGTTTACACATGTTGGTTACTAGAAACTGATGGAAAGATAAGCTTGTGGTACAGAAGTTCAAGTTTTTGGTTTGGTGGAAAGCAGTCCAAGTTAGTCTGTAAAAGTTTCAGTGCTGATCACAGCCAATTTGTAGTTTAGCTTCTTTTAGTTTTTTGCTTTCTTTAGTTTGTTGCTACTTTTAATCTCTGGTTGTCCATATAATGGAAGAGAGGAGCAGCTGCATTCGCACTGCAATCATTCACCAATTTCCAGCCTCCATTGCTGTTCTACTTTCTAACATTTGGTATCAAGAGCTTTGGTTCTCACCGGGGACATGTCGACCTCTTCCTCTCGCCGGAGAGCCGCCGACGCTGCTGCCGACGCCGCTGCCGCGGCGGCACGTGAGAGGCGCATCGCTGCAGCAGAGCAGGCGGCGCGCCAGGCGGCCGAGACGGCCAGGGCTGCGGTGGCAGCGGCCGAAGCCGCGACTGCGGCGGCTGCCGCTCTGCGCGCCGAGCTCGGCGACGACGACGACGACGCGGAAGTCGACCAAGTGTTCGAGGAGCTGGAGCGGAGCCCTCGCAGGCACCGGCGTCCCTCGCCCTCGCCCGTGCGGCGCCGCGGCCGACATGGCCGCCGCGACCCGCCGCCGGTCATCCAGCGCGTCATCAAGGAGTCCGGCGGGAGCGCGCCATGGCCGATGCTCACCAAGACGAACTACAACGACTGGAGCTCGCTGATGAAGGTGAAGTTGCAGGCACGCCATCTCTGGGACGCCGTCACGCGCGACGACGTGGACTACCACGAGGACCGGCTGGCGCTCGAGGCTCTCCTCGCGTCAGTCCCCATGGAGATGGTCTCCTCCCTCGCGGACAAGGACTCCGCCAGGATCGCTTGGGACGCCATCGCGCTCTCGCGGGTCGGCGTGGACCGCGCACGCAAGGCGATGGTCCAGAAGCTGCGCCAGGAGTGGGACCGCCTCGCGTTCAAGCCGGGAGAGGACGTCGACGACTTCGCCGTCCGCCTCTCCGGCCTGGTGCGGCAGCTCGCGCGGAACGGCGACGCCGACATCGACGAGCAGAAGGCCGTCGAAAAGATGCTCCGCGTCGTCCCCAAGAAGTACACACAAATCGCCCTGTCGATCGAGACCCTGCTGGATCTCTCGACCCTGTCCATCGAGGAGGTGACGGGCAGGTTGAAGGCGGTCGATGACCGCGAGGACGCGACGGCCGCCGACTCTGTCAACATCAGCGGCAAGCTGCTTTACACCGAGGAGCAGTGGCTCGCCCGCCAGAAGAATAAGGAGGGCTCGAGCACCGCTCCGGCCAAGGACCGCCGTCGACGACCGCGCAGGAACAGGCCAGGCGGCGGGAACGGCGACAAGGCTGGCGGTGACCGCGGTGGCGGCGGCGGCGGTGGCGTGGGGGAGCGCAAGGCGACTCGCGACGACCGCTGTCTAAACTGCGGCCGCTACGGCCACTGGGCCAAGGACTGCCGGCAGCCCAAGCGGCGCGGGGCGGCCCACCTGGCTCAAGCAGAAGAGGATGAAGAGCCCGCACTGTTCTTGGCCCATGCGAGCCCAGAGGACGGGCCCGTGGAAGAAACAGGGCAAGGCGGAAACTTTTCCCCTGTTCCACCTCACTCCGCGCCGCCGCTCACCTCTCTACTTCACGTCGACGAGCCGCGTGCACGTGTCTTCCTCGGCGACGGCTCCGACGGCGACAAGCCGCAGGGCTGGTACCTCGACAGCGGCGCCACGCACCACATGACCGGGCGGCTCGAGCACTTCGCCGACCTGGACCGCAACACCCGCGGCTCCGTCAAGTTCGGGGACGAGTCCGCGGTGGAGATCCACGGCGTCGGCTCCGTCGTGTTCGTGGCCAAGACCGGCGAGCACAGGCTGCTTCACGGCGTCTACTACATCCCGGCGCTCCGCAACTCCATCATCAGCCTCGGTCAGCTTGACGAGGACGGCGCGAAGGTCCAGATCGATCGAGGCGTGCTCCAGATCTGGGACCGCCGCGGCCGCCTTATCGCCAAGGTCAGCCGCGGGCGGAACCGACTGTACGTGCTACACATGGATGTGGCGCAGCCCCTCTGCCTCGCAGCCCGACGCGATGATGAGGCATGGCGTTGGCATGAGCGGTTCGGGCACCTCCATTTCGAGGCGCTCAAGAAGCTCGGAGGAGGAGTGATGGCGCGCGGGATGCCGGCGATCAATCACGTCGAGCAGCTGTGCGATACGTGCGTGATGACCAAGCACAAGAGGCGGCCTTTTCCCCGCCAGGCTGCGTACCGCGCGCAGAAGCAGCTCGAGCTCGTTCACGGCGACCTGTGCGGCCCCGTCACGCCGGCGACTCCGGGCGGCCGACGCTACTTCCTGCTACTGGTCGACGACGCCTCGAGGTACATGTGGGCCGTCCTTCTCGCGACGAAGGCGGCAGCCGCAGACGCCATCAAGCACGTGCAAGCCGCCGCGGAGAGGGAGTGCGGCCACAAGCTCCGGGTGCTGCGCACCGACAACGGCGGCGAGTTCACCGCGGCCGAGTTCGCCGCCTACTGCGCGGACGAAGGTATCCAGCGGCACTTCTCTGCGCCGTACACACCGCAACAGAACGGCGTGGTGGAGCGCAGGAACCAGACCGTGGTGGCGACCGCACGCGCGCTGCTCAAGCAAAGGGGCATGCCGGCGGTGTTCTGGGGCGAAGCAGTGATGACTGCCGTGCACCTGCTGAACCGATCGCCGACCAAGAGTGTGGAAGGGAAGACCCCGTACGAGGCCTGGCACGGGCGCGCGCCGGCGGTCGGACACCTCCGCACCTTCGGCTGCTTGGCGTACGTAAAGGAGCTGAACGCCGTCGGCAAGCTTGACGACCGGAGCTCGCCGGGAGTCTTCATCGGCTATGCGGAGGGCGCGAAGGCGTACCGCATCCTCGACCCGACGACTCGGCGCGTGCGCACGGCGCGCGACGTCGTGTTCGATGAGGGGCGTGGCTGGGACTGGTCCAAGGAGGTCGGCGGCGACATGATGACGGCACCGGCCGACTTCACCGTCGACTACGTGCAGTTCGAGCGAGCCGGGGGAGCAAGCGAGCGCTCGTCCTCATCCGGATCCTCTGCGTTGAGCTCCCGATCACCGTCGACACCACCGAGCCCGCCGTCTCCAATCCAAGCGGACACGCAGGGCACGCCGTCGCACTCTGCCAGTCCACCCGCCACGCCGGCAGCTGTGCAAGCACCTGGCGGGCGGCGCGCTCCAGTTCTGGCCTCGCCTCTGGAGAACGACGAGGACCGCATCGATGCCGCGCACGACAACACCCCGCTCCGCTACCGCACGATCGACGACATCCTCGACGAGCCGCCGGCGCCTGGCTTCGTGCAGCGGAACGTCGACGCCGAGCTGCACCTGACGCACACCGGCGAGCCGTGCTCGTTCGCGGAAGCTGAAGGTGATGCGGCCTGGCGCGCGGCGATGCAGCAGGAGATGGACGCCGTCGAGCACAACCGAACGTGGGAGCTCGTCGACTTGCCGGCTGGTCACCGCCCGATCACCCTGAAATGGGTGTTCAAGCTCAAGAAGAATGAGGCGGGCGAGGTGATCAAACACAAGGCACGGCTCGTCGCGCGCGGATTCGTGCAGCAAGAAGGGATCGACTACGACGACGCGTTCACGCCCGTGGCTCGGATCGAGTCCATCCGCATCCTCCTCGCCCTCGCCGCCCAAGAGGGGTGGCGCGTCCATCACATGGACGTCAAGTCCGCGTTTCTCAACGGCGACCTGAAGGAGGAGGTGTACGTGCGGCAGCCCCCCGGCTTTGTCATCGCCGGCGAAGAGGGCAAGGTGCTGCGGTTGCGGAAGGCGCTCTACGGCCTGCGGCAAGCACCGCGAGCTTGGAACGCCAAGCTGGACAGCACGCTCAAGGAGATGGGCTTCCAGCAGAGCGCGCATGAAGCGGCGGTGTACCGGCGCGGCGGCGATCGCTCCGTCCTGCTGGTGGGCGTGTACGTCGACGATCTCGTCATCTCCGGCAACGAAGAAGACGAGGTGGTGGCGTTCAAGGAGCAGATGAAGGCCACGTTCCAAATGAGTGACCTCGGCCTCCTCTGTTTCTACCTCGGCATCGAGGTCCGGCAAGACAACGCCGGCATCACTCTCCGCCAAGCCCACTACGCCAAGCGCATCGTCAAGGACGGTGGCATGGACGGGTGCAATCCAGCCCACACTCCGATGGAGGAGCGGCTGAAGCTGAGTCGCTACAGCGAGGCGGAGGAGGTGGACGCGACAGCGTACCGGCACATCGTTGGCAGTCTGCGCTACCTCGTGCACACCCGGCCGGACCTGGCATTCGCCATCGGCTACGTGAGTCGATTCATGGAGCGGCCGACGGCGGAGCACCAGCAGGCGATCAAGCGGATTCTGCGCTACGTCGCGGGCACGATCGACTACGGCCTGCGCTACGGGAGACAGCCCGGCGCGGCGCACTTCGTCGGCTACTGCGACAGCGACCTCGCCGGCGACATTGACACGAGCAAGAGCACCAGCGGCACGCTGTTCTTCCTCGGCAATTGTCCGGTGAGCTGGCAATCCCTCAAGCAGCGAGTGGTGGCGCTCTCAAGTTGCGAAGCAGAGTACATCGCCGCCACCGCTGCCGCTACTCAAGCACTCTGGCTGGCTCGGCTCTTGGGCGAGTTGCTCGGCAAGAAGACCGAGGCAGTCGAGCTCAGGGTGGACAGCAAGTCCGCTCTGGCATTGGCCAAGAATCCCGTCTTCCATGAAAGGAGCAAGCATATCCGCATCAAGTACCATTTCATCAGGAGCTGCCTGGAAGAAGGAAGCGTGAAGGCCAACTACATCAACACCGTGGATCAACTCGCTGACATACTCACGAAGTCACTTGGGCGGGTGAAATTTCAGGAGCTGAGAACTCGAATTGGTTTGGTCCACATCATGTCGGAGGAGGCACACAAGGCTTAGGGGGAGAATGATGGAAAGATAAGCTTGTGGTACAGAAGTTCAAGTTTTTGGTTTGGTGGAAAGCAGTCCAAGTTAGTCTGTAAAAGTTTCAGTGCTGATCACAGCCAATTTGTAGTTTAGCTTCTTTTAGTTTTTTTGCTTTCTTTAGTTTGTTGCTACTTTTAATCTCTGGTTGTCCATATAATGGAAGAGAGGAGCAGCTGCATTCGCACTGCAATCATTCACCAATTTCCAGCCTCCATTGCTGTTCTACTTTCTAACAGAAACTTGCAGCAATAGGGCTACCACGACAACAATGTGACCAAGGTTTGATGGTGTCAAAACTCTAGCAACCAACATGTAACTTTATGTAACCAAGATCTTTGGTTACTGGAAACCATTTTTCTTGTAATGTTGATATAAAATCAAATCGCAGAGTTGTTTCGAAGGTATCATTCTGATGCTACGATCCTTTGGTAAAATTCAGAGTGAGCTTACGTTCAGTTTATCAAATACTTGATGCATCACATTCTCAGCTATAGGATAGAAAACTTAGTGGATTCTGACCCTGAGGTAGCGATTTGGGACTGTTTGGATCTTGGTACCTCGCATCGGCTTTTTAGCGAACATGTGGTAGGCACTGCCATAACACCGTTGGTCCTTGCACTGAACTTGCTGCAGATCATTGGTGAGGTCACCAAGCTTGGTAGGCACCGCCATAACACAGTTGGTCCTTGCACGGAACTTGCTGCAGATCATTCGTGAGGTCACCAAGCTTCTTAGAAGCCATCTCAAAACCTGAAAACGCCATGGATCGAACAAGTTCGATACCAATTGTTACGAACCCACCCGATCCAACTCCAATTAAACAGGCAATCAAGAGAGATATTACAAAATAACTCCAATTAAACTAATAACAAGGACACAAATTGACAATAATTAGAATCAAAATACCGGGAAGAGCAAAGCATGAGATCGGGATTAGAGAGTCCATGTTCGGGGTAGAGGTAGCATTGGGGAAGAGAGAGGAGTTAATGACGCAGCGTTTTGTATTATGTTCATCGATGCCTCCCTTATCCTAGAGCTTCTATTCTTATAGCCTTACGAGTCCAACAGCCCAATGGCCCATGAACAAGGTATTTGATAGGATCTATGCCGATGATTCCTGATGTCTCCCGTGCTTATTGGCTCGAAACGTTATCATAATGACCATTTGTACGCATACTGATGGTCATTATTCATACCTATATATTGGTGACTACGTCGAGATCTCAATTTTAATCCCTGTAAATTTGTTTTTGAATGTAGAGTACTTCTTGCTATCTGAAGCTCCTAGTAGTCTATATATAGATGTGAATTGGCTAAATTAATTGATGTGATGCAAAATATGTTATAGTAAATTGAATTGTTTATATGTTAGGATCAGCGCTGGTTGTCACTTGTCAGCCGCGCCAGTAGTCTTAATTTGTGTTGGCGTATTGTTTGTGTATATTTGTATGAATCTGCATCGCGTGCGTATTGGCTGCCGTCTGTAGTGGACCTAGCGCCCGTATTGTGCCGCAGAATGATAAGCAGCAGTGGCCAGAGCCAAATGCTTCTCTTCATTCAACAAGTCGGCATCGCCTGTCTCCACGTTCAATCCAAACCACGAAATAATTGGGAGTTTTTGCTCGACCACACACGCGCCGCATTATATTCATGCTGCGTCCGACGCTTTTGCCCGACCCAACAGATTACTGAAACTACTGTCCTTCTCCTTCTGCCGCGCTCTGACTCGATCATCTGTGTGTGTAGAGTCAAGCATGCGGCAAGATACTGGTACAGTGTAGACGTCCTCAGTTTCAACGGCAAAAATTGCAGTGTACGGTAACGAAGGAATAATTCGTCCGAGTAGAGTCAAGCATGAGCTCCTTTTGACGATTTCGTATCAGACTGGCCGGGATATTTATGTACACCAGTCGTCGTTGCTGCGGCAGGGACGTCGATGTTTTGCTCGATCACAAGTCAACGTTTTGACCGGCGACTAATCTTATTAGCAGCCATAACTAGAATATTTTCTATATTAAGTGAATATAATATATATCCCCTGCATGCACATCCTTTTTTTTTTTTGCGAAGTCCTCCATGCACATCCTTAACTATATATAAATAAATAATAACCTGCCAAGTAGAAAGTGTTGGATTTGCATTACACAACTCTTTGTTATCTGTCAACAAAGTTTGGCTTGCACATTTCCTGCACATGTATGTGTTGTGCCTTCTTCAGTTCCACTCTGTTCTTCAACTCGACAACTCCACGGAAACTAGAAGCAGAAGCTTGTGTGTGCCTGTGTGGGGTCGGCTTGGCTCCAGGCTCCAGTGCCAAATACATCACGCTGCCGCCATGCTTACTTATTCCGTTCGATCACATGGTTTCACTATCTTCTTCAGTCAATGCATAAAGATCACGATGACAGCAGGGGTAGTACACAACAGGTGCAGGCTTAATTAAGACTACTCTAGGACACGAATTAAGCCGTCGTCCCCCCTTTTCACTCTCTAGCTTATATATACTAGTAATATAATAATATAAATCGCTTTTTGTTCGTCATCATGAGACGTCCTTTTAAGGGCATATATTTCAAGTTGAGACAATATAATTAAACATCTCGTGTCGGATCTTTGACGAGTTCTGCGTCCGGCTGTGAAGTCTGAAAGTTGCACACGCAGAGTGTGTTCTTCGCAATGGTGCAGAAAGTCGTCGTCAGAGCTAAGCCAGAAAATTCCTATGTCATGAGTGTATAGACACCTACTATATACGTAGGCACAGGTTAGCCGACTTTTATCAGCCGCGAACAATAATCCGTTATGTATGTATATTCAAACTGGGTATGGAGGACTGGTTACTACTGCATGCGCCTGCTAAGTTAGACCTTCCTTTTATGTGGGCCTGCCTTTATATACAAAGCAAAAATATATATTTTTTTGCCACGGTACAAAGCAAATATATATAATATATATATATATATATATATATATATATATATATATATATATATATATATATATATATATAGATGCAACTTCTAAGTTCAATCCTAGTGATCTCATGATTCGACATAACCAGCTCAATTAGTCATAGACGACGACAACGAAGACAGAACAAAAAGCCACGGCAGCTATCAAACTGCCCGAATCAGCATATATGGATCGGGGCTTCCATAATACTGCAACTGTCATACTGGAAACATTTAGATATCTGCGTGCCGGAGGACCGATCATGCCTACGTACTGAATTGAATTGGTCTAACTCTCAAACATCACGGTGTATTTACTTATATTCTTGAAGTTTGAGATACCCACGTATAAGTCATATTGTTGCAAATAAACACCCACCCTAACTCACAATACTTATCCGATTTCATATGTTTCTGAGAATATATTGACAAAAAAGTGGAGAACATTATTTAAACTTATGAAATTATCCAAAAATTTGTGGAGCGTTATTTGAACTTCAATTGGTTGTTTCTTGCCAAAACTTATAAAATTATGAAGATTATACTCTTCAATTTTATGAGTTTGATAAGAATACCATCGACACTCTAACGAGTGAAAACGGATTAAACAATTGAACATATGCGTGTTGAGGTAGTAAAGTAATGAGTGGGTGGTTATTTGCAACAGAATTGATGAGGGACATCATACCCATGGATGCACACAATCCTTCTTCTGCTATTACAAATGAAGGTCTAATCATTAGAGCTCGTGTCCAACAACTTAATCTGGAGGTGAGCTTGTTCCTTAGCACTTCATTACGCATTCTCGAGGATTGATTACTACCTAATGATTTTATTATGATTAGAAATCATGGAGAGGACAGAGCAACGATGCAAGACCAGATAGGAGTCGTCCAAGGACGTCCAAACCAAGTCCGAGTCTCAGCCCATGTCGACTTCGAATCCAATTCGGAGTCCACAAGCAGCCCATACTAAAATAGACGCAAAGGTCGCATATGGACTCCGTTTTAGGTGATCTACCATATCATGTAAAGAGGATGAAATCATCTTTCAATGGACTAGTCCCACGTCCAAATTCCTCCAGAATCCACGGGAATCATCGAAACATTGGATAGTCCAGAATCTGTCAGGATGCTACGACACCGACTTTGGCCGGTTGGCCTTGTACCGGGTTAGAGTCCATTAGGGTTGCATCCAGAGGACTTGCATGTCGCTAATTGCTTTATATCTAGCCGTCACTCCACCATTAAGGTTTGGTTTTGCTTAGATTATTCTGTCAAGAACAGTTTCGTCGTCATCGGTTTGTAGAACCCCAATTCGTGAGATTCATTCAGCATTGAGTTATATCTTCCGTGTTTTGCTTGTGTTCTTCGATTCACTGGCAAAGACTAGCCTTCTTGGCGACGTTATCCGTGTTCACGCGGATGGTAACCAGAGGAGACGTGGTGCTGAGATTGCGGTGTTCAGAACGTGCCGTTCCGAAGCCGGATCGATTTGTGTCGTGACTCCGTCCAAATCGTTGATTACCCGAATCTGTAGGAAGATTGGGCCCTATTTCTCATCAAGTGGTATCAGAGCTTCAGGTGTTCCTCAAGTTCGTCATTGTTTATCCTAGTTCCTTACTTTCGTTTCGTTCTATAGTCCACAAAACGCCAAAAATAGAATTGTAGTTTTAGATTACATCCTATCCAAAACCGTGTTTAGCCTCTGCATATTTTAATTTCAGAGTCCGTAGTATTGAGTTTGTGTCCTTAATCGAGTCTTGTTGCTGGTTTAGATCACGTCTCGTCACAGTTTATTTTGCTTCCGCTGCCTTGTGTAACCCTATCAAAATAATATAATGGCTGAACTGAACTCTGTGCCAGGCGTTTTTCTTTTCTGAAGTTGAAACAAACTAGTGTAGTGAAAAAAGAAAGGTGTAATTTTGCGGCGGGAGCTCTGGAATAAGATGAAAATTAGTGATGGATGATCACCCGTGTGAATCTAGCGAATAAAGATCAGACACAACAAACGAAGGAGTGAGATCTGGGTGGGGAAAAAAATTGACAGCTCAGAAAATTTATGTGGTTAGCTTTCACATGCTTTGAGTTGAGAAAAAGAAATAATACAAAAAAAAGACAGAAGTATTGTGATAACTTCTAGTGTTAAAAAAAAGAAAAAGAAAAGAAACGAATTGATAAACTTTTTGTTGGAACACTCGGTGTTGTTTTTCTGCTTGTACTGAATTCAGTTTTCTTTGGCCATTGATCTTTGTTGTTGTTTCCCTACACATGTCTTTAACCACGTATCATAACTGTCATAGGATGCTTTAGGCCAGCAACTAGGACTAATACTGTGGACATTTATTCAATATCACTACCTACTTTAGATTTGTATTCCACTCATATATATATTGGCCTTCCAAGCTCCACTTAAACCTTCTGAACAGGCACGAATTCTTAACCCTGTAATCATCGGATCACATCTCCAAGGTATCTTTGCTTTGTGTTCACCTAGATCTTTGCAAGAACTTATTTTGAAACTTTCTGTTGCAGTCTGAGAGTGTCACCATCCTAACACAATAGTTGATAGGGACAATCTTTGTCTATCTTCTCCTGTGTTTTTTTTCTCTTTCATCATGTCAGGTGGCAACAATTCGACAGTTCCAACGGACTTCAACGAGTGTGTCGGCCAGGGCCAGTTGAAGGGAGCAATCGACAAGGCGCTAGAGGCCATAGACGAGAAGATCTCTGTAGCTGTGACGAAAAACTTCGTCGACCTGAATATAGGCCCAGCTCTTGAGGGCTTCACCACTCAGTTCGCCGCTATCTCGTCGCTCCTTGATGCGTTCGAGGGGCGTCCACCAGCGTGCAGCAACGACGACCAAGATGACGACGACGCCGCCGCTTTTGTCTATGACGCTGACGGCAACGTGGACGGGCGTGCAACTCAGGATGCACGACTTCGACATTGACTACGCCGTAATCAACACGGTATGGGAGGTAACAACAACAACAATCACCATCTTCACCCTCATGATGATTTTTTTGCTAAGGTGGAATTTTTCATACCTTCATTTTCTAGTTTATATGATGCTAAGAAGTATCTTGATTGGGAGATGACCTAGACCAGAAATTTAGTTCCCATCTAGTTCCTAAACAACATAGGGTTCGACAAGCTACTAGTGAGTTTAAGGACTTTGCTATTATTTGGTGTACTGGTCTAGCTGCTTTAGGACGTTCACCTACCTCTTGGGATGCTTTGAAAATAGCCATGCGTGATCATTTTGTACCACCTTCTTTTCAGCGACATATGCGTTTTAAACTGCAGCGTTAGAGCAAGATAGTAATTCTATATAAACTTATTATGATGAGCTGCAAAAGGGCATGATGCGTTGTGGGGTAGTTGAGGATAATGAGGATAAAGTTTATCGCTTTTATGGGGGTTTAAGATGTGACATCAGTACATCGTTGTTATAAAACTTTTAACGATGTCAACCAGTTATTCCACCTAGCTATGCTTGCAGAGAAAAAATTATAGGGTTGATAGGAAGCAGCGAGGACAAGAACCAGCCGCTCCTTTCCACCTAGTACGACTACATCTACGGGAGCAACGAGGTCTTCATCAAGCTTTCGTCCACCTTCTGCACTAGCGAGCAAACGACCTACCACTACAGCACCGCCTTCAATGACCCGCCCTGCAGATTCTTTTAAATCTTCTATGCAGGGTCCAGCGAACAATCCTCCTTCCACTACATCCACGGGACGCACGACTGACATTCAGTGTCATCGCTGATTGGACGTGGCTACGTGCAGCGTGACTGTCTAAGCAAACGAGCCTACATCACCACTGATGATTGAGGTTACATGAGCGCCTCCGACATAGAAGATGATGGTGACAATGATGCTTATGCTGCAGACGGTGTTGCGGAGTCCCTAGTCGTCGACGGCGCGGACACATCCTATCGAGCCATCGTTGTTCTTGCTTGTGTTCTTCGATTTGCAGCCATCATTTCTAGAACCCCAATTCGTGAGATTAATTCAGCATTGAGTTATATCTTCCGTGTTCTTGCTTGTGTTCTTCGATTTACAGGCAAAGACTAGCCTCTCGGTGAGGTCATTTGTGTTCGCAGCGGGAGATAACCAGAGAAGACGTGGTGCTGCAATTACGAGTTCGGAACGTGCCGTTCAGAAGCCGGATCGATTTGTGTCAACGACTCCGTCCAAATCACTCATTACCCGAATTTGTAGGAAGATTGTGTGGCGCTCCGCCTTAAAAAGAAAAATACTAGACTCAAAAAGGATTAATCAATTTGAGAAAAGTTAATTAATTGCTCTTTAAAATTTATTAATTGTCAAAAAAAGAATTTTTGTAAACTTACTTGAATGATCGCGAGATTATTGAACCCAGTCTAAATCTTTTAAAATTCGAATCCAAATTTTCAGGTTTCCACTTTTGTTCTTCAAATTCAAAGTTAAATTTTCCCAAATGCAGAGATCAAACTTTGGGGCTGACTCATTTCAGATTTTTGTGGAATTTTTGGACTCTTCTGAAAAAAATTTCACTAGTGGGCCCCACCGAACAGCAGGCCCCACTGGTCAGCCTCTTCCTCTCCTCGCTTTGTTTCTCTTCTCCCTCCTCTCTCTTCCCGCGCACGACGCACATGCTTTCACGCACGCTGCCGCGACAGAGAACGGCCGCCACCTGCCCCGCGCAGCCCGCCGAAGCGACGTCGAGCGGGCGTGTCTTCCGCTCCACACGCGCGCGACGTGATAAAACGCGCTTCGGCCCGTCTGTCGCCATTTTTCGCTCTTATTCTCTGGTTCTTTTCTACCAAGAGCTTCGCGACGCCACGCCGATTTCATCACAAGCTCGGCCATTTCTTCGCAAAAATAGAAGCACCGAAGGGTCCCCTTCCCCTTCCCGAGCTCAAACCGCCTCCAACATCACCGGAGCTTGCCGGATTTTGAGCGCCGTCGCCGTTCCTCGCTGAAACAGGGGAACTCCAGTGAGCCCCCTCCGTTCCTTCGCGCCCGAGCTCGTTGTGGTGGTTTTTATACTCCTTGGAGTCCCGCGAAGCTCGTTGACATCGCTGCCTTTCGTCTAGCAGCATGGGTCGACGGGAACACTCGCCGCCATCGCCGGAGTTGCCGTCACAGGGGAGCCGCTCCGATGAGGACCCCCATTTGCTTCCCGATTAAGTCCTTTTTCTTGCTATTCGTGGTCCTCGGAGCACGGCGCAGCTCTCACCCCCGGCCGTTTTCCAGGGAGAGGTCTCTATTGCCAGGAACACGAGTCGTTGCGTGGAGCACCTCACTGCCGACCGCCCTCCGGTGAGTGTCCTGGCCATTATCCTCCCTTCCTAGCTTCGTCGCGTCGCGTAGAAGCTCTAGGGCAAGGTGAGGTGACCAGCCGTGCACTGTAGCGCCACTGCACCATGGTCAGAGTTGAGCCACGCCGCCACTTCTGAAGCTTACCGCCGGCCGTTGTCGTGCCTACCGTGATCCCTGCATCGAGCTCGACCTGTTGGTACCCTCGCCGCGGCCTCTCATCGCAGGTAGCGCCGCCGCATCGCTGGCCGATGCTAGGGCAAAAGCCCTAGCTAGGGGTTTTCTTTTTCGGTTTTTCAAAATTCCAATTAATTCGGCTGGGCATTAAATTATTAAAAATCTGAAAATTGTGTATAAAAGACTCCAGAGTGCACCCTTGTGTTAAGAATTACATGAAATGGCAATTAGGGATTGTTTAGATGCTATTTAATTTGTTTAGCATGGTACTAGGTCAAAAATTATTCCTCGACCACTTTAATCCTTTACATCGTTATCAACCACTTTAATTTTATTGAGAAATTGTTAATTAATGATTCTCTACTTGCATCATGTAGAAGCCGACGTGAACGAGGTAGCCATCGAGGTTGAGCCCGAGTTCTCTGAAGAACCCGCCGCTGCAGATCAGGAAAGTGTCCACAAGGCAAGCCCCGATGCACTACCATTTTTAAAGTTTTTCCTTTACAACAGTGTATGTGAGTCATGTGATGTGCATTTAGGTTGATAGGAGTTGAATGAAATCCTAGATGCATATGCTTCCAGTAGTACCTACTATGTAATATTGGTACAGATAGCTCGACGTAGATGCTATGCTTAATAAAGTAATATCATACGGTAGAAGTCGAGTAGAGGGACACTGCTCGCGATATGATAGGAGTTGTTTGAAACTTCTACCCCTTCTTAAAGGACTTATGGCGAGTTCATATTTTCATGAAAAAAAACTTGGGTCAGATAGAGAATGGTAGGTTGGCAACAGAACATGGATTCTGTGTGTGGTAGCTCTGTCTGATCCGTGCGGCACAGTTAGCTGAGTATTGAATTACTGTTCACATACTGGAGCCATGAGACCCAGTAAACCTAGGTAGCCTAGTGATGGCAAAGCTAAACCTACCTTACGGTGTCTGATTGGAGGCGGGCTGGGGTGGACAGAGTGAGAACTCCACAGATACCGTCCGGGACGGGTGATCTAGTGGGATGCGGCACTGTTAAAGTAGCGTAAGAGGGAATTAGCTTTGCCAGATCTAGTGGAAACGGTTGCCACATGCGGTCGGGACGCGCACGTGTCCTGTGGCCAGGTTAACCCTGTAGGTGTAAATCGTTTCGAACCGCTGTCACTCTCAGTCTAGAGTTTGCTTGACCTCTCTGTCGCATATGTTAAGAAGTGAACAAGGAGAAGAATGATGATTAAAGTTGTGATGAATATTATGATCATTGTTTGACAAACATAGTGCTTACTAAAGTTTATTTTACCGAACTTAATCTGAGCTAAAACTTGAAAGTAGAAAGCTACTAATAGGGTGTGTCCTTTTTGCACTTACCCTACCCCCGATGTCAGCTTGCATGTCTACGAGTCGGCTGTAGACAACCCACATTGACGGGTCAGTCTTACTGAGCTTCTTAGAAGCTCACACTTTGCGATTGTGGTCTTCAGGTGGTTCAGAAACCGTTGGCGGTAGCGATGGCTTTCAGTGGGAGGAGTCGGCCTCCGGGTGGGGTAGTTTCCAGTGGGAGCAGATTGAGTAGCCGCGGCTTGTGTGTGGCTAGTAGCAATGTGTCGTGAGACAAGGCACTTGCTTTTGCTTGGTGTTGTGGAGTCAGAGTCTGTAGTCTCATCTTTGCTTTCGCTTGAAGACGATGTTGTTTCTGCTATTGTATCCAAAAAAACATGTTCGTGTGAAACTAAATTCTCTGTAATAACTACTCATGTAATATTTTTCTTCTGTCCGTAAATTATTCTGTTATCTGTCTGTGTTGTATCCTATAAGCACTCGCTTCGTTGAGTATCCCCAGAATGAATCCCGGGAGGAGGGACCTCCTCCGTTTCAAGGGCGGTCCGCCACAAATTGGGACCCCCCTTCCCATCAAAAATGACTTATTGGTGAGAACTAAAACATTAAGTATCTGATGAGGTGGTTTACATAATTATTCCTATATTAAATAACTCAAGAGATTTTTGTTTTATTTTTTGCAATGGAGAGAGAGCGTCCCCACCTGAATATTTACTGATAAAACGAAGAGCGGTAGTAACTATGTATTGCCCGTCACAAAGAGGTATAACAAAATGCGGTAAAGGCCAACAAGAGGGGAGAAAGACATTCACCATTTTGAGAAAAGTACGTCATACGAGTGTTGTGATCCTACAACATATATATGAATCCTTTCTACAGCCATCAGACCAAAGATGGGTATATTCATGAAATATCAATATATCATGATACCAACTATAGGTATATTCATATATATGGTGATATAGGCCCATCAGATCAAAGATTCAAAATTAACCCACGGCCAAGTTCAATGCATCCCCTCCATCAATCGATCATCATCCGGCGTCGCTGAACCGCTAAGTATACAAAAATTCTTCAAACATGCATCCAACGATGATATTAATTACAAAATGTGCAGAACCGTATCTCCAGAACAACAGGAACAATTAATCTTCTCATCAGAAACAACAGGAGTAAAGTCTTCTCATAAGTGAATTAATTACAAAGCCCAATAACGACATGCAGAGACACAGCAGAATCCTTGAGGTCTCCCAGATTTGTTGCGTAATACTTGGTCAAGATCATCAATCAGTGAAGGCATTATTATTATTATTAGCCATCCATATACTAGTCCGAGTAAACGCTTTAGGGTTAAAAAAGACATATTCGCTCCAGGTTGTTAAAGGAACTTGTTTAGGACAAAATTTTGATCAAACATTGGTATATGAATCATAAATAACTTTTAAGTTATTAGGTTTGAAAAGATGAAAATCATATGAATAGATCTGTTTTTAAGAATATTTTCATAAAGTATTTAATGTTACTTTTAATCAATATTTTTATAAAAATTAGAGTCAAAGTTACGCTTTCAAGATCGTATCATTGTCCTAAACGAGTTTCTTTTTCAATCTGGAGGGTAGCATGAGTCTGGATCTCAGCCTACTTGCGCAGGTGCAGGACCAGGATATTTGATTTAATTAAATAACAGTGGGGCCTCTCCCTTGCTGTTCCGGGTCAAAGAAAAGGATATTTATTAGAGTTATCAATACCGAATATTTATGTGACAAGATCTGATAGATATTTGTTGCAACAACAAAATGCTCTGTGTCGTGCTGGCTGCAGGTATATTCTACATATCACGTTTCTCTCTCGTATCCATTTATAAAAAGTACTATTATCTGGACAACAAATCTCTCAGATTACATAAAGGAGTCTCTTCTCTTATACATGCTAGTATATTATCCGTGCTAACGTCACAGTTTTTTTTAAAAAAATGATAATCAATATAATAAGATTTTATGTAGAAATAATTACTATACAATAACCAAGCTTATTGAATACAGTATATGGTACAAGTAATTCAAATTTTAGTTCTAAAAACATGTATTTGTGAAAGCAATTATCAATGGTTTTTGTAATACGGTTGGAATTAACAATCCAAGCCAATTGATTGATGAGGGGAAAAAGAATGCAAACTTTGACTTGTCCGCACGGAGAATAGGCCTAATGCGCAAACAATGGCACGGTAGGACGGAAGACGGCAACCCCGATGAGAAGGTAGCGCGGACTCGGTGGCGCGGCAGGGAGCTGCGGCAGCGCAGAGTTGCGGCAACAAGGGACGCGGCGTCGGGCACGACAGGGAGGCGGTCGGGATGAGGGAGAGGCAGACGTAGAGGCGGCCGGGCAAGGCAGGTGCGGCGGCGGCTCGTGGGGAGGCACGGCATGGGCGGCGGCGGTCGGGAAGGCGAAGTGACGGCGGGTCATGGGCGGCGGGAAGGCGCGGCGACGGCGGCGGCGGCGCGGCGGGCTGGGCGTTAGGTTTGTAAATCACAATAACAGATCGATCATGAGTCGTGAGAACGAATAACAGATAACAGATCAGGTTGGATTGACGATTGACTCAATATTGCATGGATACGTGGTGTAGGGGGTTGTCAAATTGTGTAATGGAAGATCTAGAAATTAGCAGTCATTAGATTTGAATAAATGTAACTTTGTTATAGAGGGAACACAAGTGAGTCATTGGATTTTAAGTAAAGTACATTATCATCGTAATTATAGGGATATTGTTAGTATGTGGAATTCTTTTTAGGGGTGAGTAAAAAACAACAGAGTTGGTGCATTATAGAAGTAGAGATATATCAAAATAATACAAGCTAAATGAAATACATACAACTAGAGATAAAACTAATTAAGTGAATTATTAATACACGCCCATGAGATTAATATCCCACTTTTTAATTGTTGGCAACTTAAATCGTCATCTTTGATACTCATCTTATTTAAAAAGTATGACAAATATCATATATAATTTCTGTAATAGAATTTTCTTATAAATAGAGGTGGTATTTGAAACAAGGCTTATATAAATTTACACATTTGAATGAATTAATTATTTAATAAGATGAATGTTAAAGTTGAAAAGTATAATAATTTAAAAACAAAATGAATTACTTATTTTCTAGGTACTATCAAGTGTATCAAAAGCTTTCATGAGCAGGTTTTCATCCATAACCAAAATAAAAAATACATTTGCGTCTCCAATTAAAACGTCCATATCTGAATGTAGTTGATTAGTCCCTAATAATAGCCAAAACAACCATTTAACATTCCCAGGCAAACCACGAATTTGAAATTTTATACTTATAAATTACTACCTTCGTTTTTAATTATTGATATTTTTCTAGTATAAATTTATACTTTAAAAAGATAACGATCGAAAAACGGAGGAAGTAAACGACTAAACGTCTGGAATGGCGATGCTGACAGCGAGTTCCATCCCCCCACCACGCTCACCAAAGTCTTCGTCCAGCTCATAAAGCATCAGCCTCCAGCACCAGCAGCATATAGTATTTTTCAAGGCATGCAGTTCGCACGGCGCGATATCGTAATGCTAGTAAGTCAACGAAAGGCACGTCATAAGTTGCTGCTCTCATGTTGGACTAGGAGTTGCACTTATGTACAGGATCTCCGGGGTGGCAGGAAACTAAGGGCAAAATCTGTTGTTATAGATTCTATATAAAACAGTTTCTTTAAAAAAGAGAGTTTTTTTTGAAAAAAAAACCTTCTCTGAGAACAAATTTTGTATACAAAAAAAAAACTTTTGCAGTGTCTTCTAAAACTTCTCTTGTGCCCTTCTAGTATAGAAATGAATGAGAAAACACATGAGAAACTAAACCTTTAGATTTTTTGTGCTTAATTTGGCAATTCTCTTTAGAATCCTAAGCAGAAACTTTTGAGAATCCATTCCGAAACCCTTAACCGCCTCAGAATAATGATGCCGGCTAATCAAATCCCTTAACCGCCTCGAAATGCAAAGTTTACCTTATTTTATCAAGTCGCACATGTTAGCATATTTTTCAAGGGAAATACGTGCCAGCTATCGAGGAATCATCAACTTGTATGGATATTTTTATTTTAAAGATTGTATCCGAATGCATACAATTCTCAGTGAGTTAGTCAAACAACTGCTATAGTAGTGCTAGTGCGCACATCCCCTATAAGTAGCACTGGCACTCGCGTTCTGAGAGTGTGTCTTCCCTCCTATCCACAGCAATCGTCCACAGAGAGAAAAAAGCAGGAAGGCATCATCATGGCCGGCGGCGGCGGGGATGTGGCGATGTGCACGCCGGAGTTCGCGTCCCGGGTGCTGAAGAGCCGGTGGTTCGTGGTGTTCGCGTCGATCGTGGTGATGGCGGCGTCGGGCTCCACCTACATCTTCGCGCTCTACTCCAAGGAGCTCCGGTCGAGGCTGGGGTACAACCAGAAGACGCTGAACACGCTGTCCTTCTTCAAGGACCTGGGCACGAACGTGGGCATCGTGTCCGGGCTGGTGCAGCAGGTGGCGCCGACTTGGGCGGTGCTCCTAATCGGCGCGGGGATGAACCTGGTGGGGTACCTGATGATCTACCTGGCGCTGACAGGGCGCACGGCGCAGCCGCCGTGTCGCTGATGTGCTTCTACATCTGCTTCGGCGCGAACGCGCTCACCTTCTCCAACACGGGCGCGCTGGTGGCGTGCGTGAAGAACTCGCCGGAGAGCCGCGGCATCGTCATCGGCCTCCTCAAGGCGTTCGTGGGCCTCAGCGGCGCCATCTACACGCAGCTCTACCTCGCCATCTACGGCGACGACGCGGCGTCGCTGGTGCTCCTCGTCGCGTGGCTGCCCGCCGCCTTCAACATCTTCACCGTGTACACCATCCGCGTGCTGCCCTACACACGCCGGAGCGGCGGCGGGAAGCCGTACAACGCGCCTTCTACCACTTCCTCTACCTGTCCATGGCGCTCGCGGGGTACCTCCTCGTCATGATCATCCTGCAGAAGCAGGTGCGGTTCACCCACGCCGCCTTCGTCGTCACCTCCACGGTGCTGCTCATCATCCTCTTCAGCCCCGTCGGCGTCGTCGTCAGGAGGAGTACAAGGCCGCGTCCCTGCTCCAGCAATCGCTGCAGCAGCCCCCGGCCATCGCCGTCGAAGAGCCACCCAAGGAGAAGGTCGACGACGACGACGACTCGTCGCCGCCCCTGTGCGGCGGCGGCGGCGCCATGGGCTGCATCACCAACATGTTCAGGCCGCCGGCCCTCGGGGAGGACTTCTCCATCATGCAGGCGCTGGTCAGCGTGGAGATGCTGGTGCTGTTCGTCATCTCCGTGTTCGGCATCGGCGGCACGCTGACGGCCATCGACAACATGGCGCAGATCGGGCAGTCGCTGGGGTACCCGGCCAAGAGCATCAACACCTTCGTCTCGCTCATCAGCATCTGGAACTACGCCGGCCGCGCCGGCGCCGGCTACATCTCCGAGTTCCTCCTCGCCCGGTACAAGTTCCCCCGCCCGCTGGTCCTCACCGCGGTGCTCCTCGTCTCCTGCGTCGGCCACCTCCTCATCGCCTTCGGCGTGCCGCAGTCGCTTTACATCGCGTCGGTCATCATCGGGTTCTGCTTCGGCGCGCAGTGGCCGCTGCTCTTCGCCATCATCTCCGAGGTGTTCGGGCTCAAGTACTACTCCTCGCTCTTCAACTTCGGCTCCGCGGCCAGCCCCGCCGGAGCCTACGTGCTCAACGTCATCGTCGCCGGCCGCATGTACGACGCCGAGGCCGCCAAGCAGCACGGCGGCGTGGCCGTCGTCGGGGACAAGGTCTGCAGGGGGTTGTCTGCTTCAAGCGCGCCTTCCTCATCATCACCGGGGTCACGTTCGGCGGCGTGCTGGTGTCTCTCATCCTGGTGTGGAGGACCAGGAAATTCTACAGGGGCGACATCTACGCCAAGTTCAAGGTGGCGCGCGACCGCCACCGCCGACGGAAGCAGCAGCAACGGCGGTGTCCAGATGGCGAAGGCCACGGAGACCGAGCAGAGGGCACCCGAGAGGATAAGCAAGAGGAAGAACCAAGTGGCTAACGAGGACTTAATACACTAGCTTCGTTTTTACAAAACTTTTATACTATAATTAGTGTGCAATCCCAGGCATCGTCCTTGTTCAAACACACACACCCGTGTTCAAAACAGGACACCAATGTAGTAACACACTTCTCGTGACGTAGGAATTAGTATGCACTGTAGCATATGTTTGTATGACGTTTGTGTCATTGTTGTGTTTGAATGAAAAGTGAGTGATCATAAGTTCGCAATGTCAAAAACTTCACTGTACTAGGCACTGAAATGAGCCACAAGTGAAGTTACTAGCTAGGAATTGTGTACAACGACCACAAACAAAAGTGCAGACAGTCTTGGGCAAGTGAACAAACCTAGTAGCTCGTTTCAGAATTCTAGCTTCCAAAGTTGTCTCTTTCATCTCTCTTCCATCGCAGTGTGTCCAATAATGCTCCATGTACCCGAGATTTACCAGTTTACACGGCAGGTTGTAACCGAAAACGTCATTTGCTGAAATTCCCTTTATCAGATGGATAGATGGATGGATGGTAAGGCCTACTTAAAAGAGCACAAAAATGGACTTAATAATAAGATAACAACAAAGTAATGGCTGAAGCAAGACTCAAAACGAGTTTCAAGTGCAGACTAATCAAAAGGGTCATAATCTTGAAAATAAAACACTGGCACTTTTGCCGGAACAAGTTACCACCATCTTAGCAGATTTCAACTTGCTTGCACACTATAAG
>LFJQ01000273.1:0-38028 GCA_001182835.1 Oropetium thomaeum | reverse complement strand
AGTCTATCGGATGTGTTTTTGGGTGTGCTTTCACGGAAGGGTTCCGATGTGTGCGATGGCGCGTGTCATGCAAATCGGGTGCCGTTTCGCACCACTTTTACTTCGGAAATGAAACTCTCCGAAACACCAAAACATGTTGTTTGGCCCAAACGAGTGTATCGGATGCGTTTTTGGGTGTGCTTTCACGGAAGGGTCCGATGTGTGCGATGGCGCGTGTCATGCAAATCGGGTGCCGTTTTCGCACCACTTTTACTTCGGAAATGAAACTCCGAAACACCAAAACATGTTTGTTTGGCCCAAACGAGTGTATCGGATGCGTTTTTGGTGTGCTTCGACGTAAGGGCTCCGATGTGTGCGATGGCGCGTGTCATGCAAATCGGGGTGCCGTTTTCGCACCACTTTTACTTCGGAAATGAAACTCTCCGAAACACCCAAAACATGTTTGTTTGGCCCAATCAAGTCTATCGGATGTGTTTTTGGGTGTGCTTTCACGGAAGGGTTCCGATGTGTGCGATGGCGCGTGTCATGCAAATCGGGTGCCGTTTTCGCACCACTTTTACTTCGGAAATGAAACTCTCCGAAACACCCAAAACATGTTTGTTTGGCCCAAACGAGTGTATCGGATGCGTTTTTGGGTGTGCTTTCGACGTAAGGGTTCCGATGTGTGCGATGGCGCGTGTCATGCAAATCGGGGCCCGTTTTCGCACCACTTTTACTTCGGAAATGAAACTCTCCGAAACAACCAAAACATGTTTGTTTGGCCCAAATCAAGTCTATCGGATGTGTTTTTGGTGTGCTTTCACGGAAGGGTTCCGATGTGTGCGATGGCGCGTGTCATGCAAATCGGGTGCCGTTTTCGCAACTTTTACTTCGGAAATGAAACCTCCGAAACACCAAAACATGTTTGTTTGGCCGTGTATCGGATGCGTTTTTTTGGTGTGCTTTCACGGAAGGGTTCCGATGTGTGCGATGGCGCGTGTCATGCAAATCGGGTGCCGTTTTCGCACCACTTTTACTTCGAAAATGAAACTCTCCGAAACACCAAAATGTTTGTTTGGCCGGATGTGTTTTTGGGTGTGCTTACGGAAGGGTTCCGATGTGTGCGATTGTCATGCAAATCGGGTGCCGTTTTCGCACCACTTTTACTTCGGAAATGAAACCTTCCGAAACACCAAAACATGTTTGTTTGGCCCAAACGAGTGTATCGGATGGTTTTGGTGTGCTTTCGACGTAAGGGTCCGATGTGTGCGATGGCGCGTGTCATGCAAATCGGGGTGCCGTTTTCGCACCACTTTTACTTCGGAAATGAAACTCTCCGAAACACCCAAAACATGTTTGTTTGGCCAAAGTCTATCGGATGTGTTTTTGGGGTGTGCTTCACGGAAGGGTTCCGATGTGTGCGATGGCGCGTGTCATGCAAATCCCGTTTTCGCACCACTTTTACTTCGGAAATGAAACTCTTGTTTGTTTGGCCCAATCAAGATGTGTTTTGGGTGTGCTTCACGAAAGGGTTCCGATGTGTGCGATGGCGCGTGTCATGCAAATGGGTGCCGTGGAAATGAAACCTCCGAAACACAAAACATGTTTGTTTGGCCCAAAGTCTATCGGATGTGTTTTTGGGTGTGCTTCAAAAAGGGTTCCGATGTGTGCGATGGCGCGTGTCATGCAAATCGGTGCCGCACCACTTTTACTTCGGAAATGGTTTGTTTGGCCAAGTGTATCGGATGTTTTTGGTGTGCTTCGACGTAAGGGCTCCGATGTGTGCGATGGCGCGTGTCATGCAAATCGGGTGCCGTTTTCGCACCACTTCGGAAATGAAACTCTTGTTTGTTGGCCCAGTGTATCGGATGCGTTTTCAAGGGTCCGATGTGTGCGATGGCGCGTGTCATGCAAATCGGGGCCCGTTTTCGCACCACTTTTACTTCGGAAATGAAACTCTCCGAAACACCAAAAACATGTTTGTTTGGCCCAAACAGTGTATCGGATGTGTTTTTGGGTGTGCTTTCACGGAAGGGTTCCGATGTGTGCGATGGCGCGTGTCATGCAAATCGGGTGCCGTTTTCGCACCACTTTTACTTCGGAAATGAAACTCCGAAACACCCAAAACATGTTTGTTTGGCCGAGTGTATCGGATGTGTTTTTTGGGTGTGCTTCACGGAAGGGTTCCGATGTGTGCGATGGCGCGTGTCATGCAAATCGGGTGCCGTTTTCGCACCACTTTTACTTCGGAAATGAAACTCTCCGAAACACCCAAAACATGTTTGTTTGGCCCAAAAAGTGTATCGGATGTGTTTTTGGGTGTGCTTTCACGGAAGGGTTCCGATGTGTGCGATGGCGCGTGTCATGCAAATCGGGTGCCGTTTTCGCACCACTTTTACTTCGGAAATGAAACTCTCCGAAACACCCAAAACATGTTTGTTTGGCCCAATCAAGTCTATCGGATGTGTTTTTGGGTGTGCTTCACGGAAGGGTTCCGATGTGTGCGATGGCGCGTGTCATGCAAATCGGGTGCCGTTTTCGCACCACTTTTACTTCGGAAATGAAACTCTCCGAAACACCAAAAAACATGTTTGTTTGGCCCAAACGAGTGTATCGGATGCGTTTTTGGGTGTGCTTTCACGGAAGGGTTCCGATGTGTGCGATGGCGCGTGTCATGCAAATCGGGTGCCGTTTTCGCACCACTTTTACTTCGGAAATGAAACTTCCGAAACACCCAAAACATGTTTGTTTGGCCCAAACGAGTGTATCGGATGTGTTTTTGGGTGTGCTTTCACGGAAGGGTTCCGATGTGTGCGATGGCGCGTGTCATGCAAATCGGGTGCCGTTTTCGCACCACTTTTACTTCGGAAATGAAACTCTCCGAAACACCCAAAACATGTTTGTTTGGTGTATCGGATGTGTTTTTGGTGTGCAAGGGTTCCGATGTGTGCGATGGCGCGTGTCATGCAAATCGGGTGCCGTTTTCGCACCACTTTTACTTCGGAAATGAAACTGAAACAACCAAAACATGTTTGTTTGGCGTTATCATGTTTTGGGTGTGCTTTCACGGAAGGGTTCCGATGTGTGCGATGGCCGTGTCATGCAAATCGGGTGCCGTTTTGCACCATTTTACTTCGGAAATGAAACTCCCGAAACACCAAAACATGTTTGTTTGGCTGTATCGGATGCGTTTTTGGGTGTGCTTCGACGTAAGGGCTCCGATGTGTGCGATGGCGCGTGTCATGCAAATCGGGGTGCCGTTTTCGCACCACTTTTACTTCGGAAATGAAACTCTCCGAAACACCCAAAACATGTTTGTTTGGCCCAAACGAAGTGTATCGGATGTGTTTTTGGGTGTGCTTTCACGGAAGGGTTCCGATGTGTGCGATGGCGCGTGTCATGCAAATCGGGTGCCGTTTTCGCACCACTTTTACTTCGAAAATGAAACTCTCCGAAACACCCAAAACATGTTTGTTTGGCCTGTGTATTTTTTGGTGTGCTTCGAAGGGCCCGATGTGTGCGATGGCGCGTGTCATGCAAATCGGGGCCCGTTTTCGCACCACTTTTACTTCGGAAATGAAACTCTCCGAAACAACCAAAACATGTTTGTTTGGCCCAATCAAGTCTATCGGATGTGTTTTTTGGGTGTGCTTTCACGGAAGGGTTCCGATGTGTGCGATGGCGCGTGTCATGCAAATCGGGTGCCGTTTTCGCACCACTTTTACTTCGGAAATGAAACCTCCGAAACACCAAAACATGTTTGTTTGGCCCAAACGAGTGTATCGGATGCGTTTTTGGGTGTGCTTTCACGAAGGTTCCGATGTGTGCGATGGCGCGTGTCATGCAAATCGGGTGCCGTTTTCGCACCACTTTTACTTCGGAAATGAAACTCTCCGAAACACCCAAAACATGTTTGTTTGGCCCAAAGTTATCGGATGTGTTTTTGGTGTGCTTTCACGGAAGGGTTCCGATGTGTGCGATGGCGCGTGTCATGCAAATCGGGTGCCGTTTTCGCACCACTTTTACTTCGGAAATGAAACTCTCCGAAACACCAAAACATGTTTGTTTGGCCCAAACGAGTGTATCGGATGTGTTTTGGTGTGCTTCACGAAAGGGCCCGATGTGTGCGATGGCGCGTGTCATGCAAATCGGGGTGCCGTTTTCGCACCACTTTTACTTCGGAAATGAAACTCTCCGAAACACCCAAAACATGTTTGTTTGGCCAATCAAAGTCTATCGGATGTGTTTTTGGTGTGCTTTCACGGAAAGGGTTCCGATGTGTGCGATGGCCATGCAAATCGGGTGCCGTTTTCGCACCACTTTTACTTCGGAAATGAAACTCTCCGAAACACCAAAACATGTTTGTTTGGCCCAAAAGTCATGTGTTTTTGGTGTGCTTCACGAAGGGTTCCGATGTGTGCGATGGCGCGTGTCATGCAAATCGGGTGCCGTTTTCGCACCACTTTTACTTCGGAAATGAAACTCTCCGAAACAACCAAAACATGTTTGTTTGGCCCAATCTATCGATGTGTTTTGGGTGTGCTTCACGGAAGGGTCCGATGTGTCGATGGCGCGTGTCATGCAAATCGGGTGCCGTTTTCGCACCACTTTTACTTCGGAAATGAAACTTCCGAAACACCAAAACATGTTTGTTTGGCCAAAAGTGTATCGGATGCGTTTTTTGGTGTGCTTCGACGAAGGGTCCGATGTGTGCGATGGCGCGTGTCATGCAAATCGGGGTGCCGTTTTCGCACCACTTTTACTTCGGAAATGAAACTCTCCGAAACACCCAAAACATGTTGTTTGGCCCAAACGAATCGTGTTTTTTGGGTGTGCTTCACGGAAGGGTTCCGATGTGTGCGATGGCGCGTGTCATGCAAATCGGGTGCCGTTTTCGCACCACTTTTACTTCGGAAATGAAACTCTCCGAAACACCCAAAACATGTTTGTTTGGCCCAAGTTCGGATGTGTTTGGGTGTGCTTTCACGGAAGGGTTCCGATGTGTGCGATGGCGCGTGTCATGCAAATCGGGTGCCGTTTTGCACCACTTTTACTTCGAAAATGAAACTCTCCGAAACACCAAAACATGTTTCCAAAAGTGTAATCGATGTGTTTTTTGGTGTGCTTTCACGGAAGGGTTCCGATGTGTTGCGATGGCGCGTGTCATGCAAATCGGGTGCCGTTTTCGCACACTTTACTTCGGAAATGAAACTCTCCGAAACACCCAAAACATGTTTGTTTGGCCCAAACAGTGTATCGGATGTGTTTTTGGTGTGCTTTCACGGAAGGTTCCGATGTGTGCGATGGCGCGTGTCATGCAAATCGGCCGTTTTCGCACCATTTTACTTCGGAAATGAAACAAAACCCCAAAACATGTTTGTTTGGCGAATCGAAAGGGTTCCGATGTGTGCGATGGCGCGTGTCTGCAAACGCCCGTTCGCACCACTTTACTTCGGAAATGAAACTCCGAATTTTGTTTGCCAAACGAGTGTATCGATGCGTTTTTGGGTGTGCTTCACGAAGGGTTCCGATGTGTGCGATGGCGCGTGTCATGCAAATCGGGTGCCGTTTTCGCACCACTTTTACTTCGGAAATGAAACTCTCCGAAACCCCAAAACCCAATCGGATGTGTTTTTGGTGTGCTTTCACGGAAGGGTTCCGATGTGTGCGATGGCGGTGTCATGCAAATCGGTGCCGTTTCGCACCACTTTTACTTCGGAAATGAAACTCTCCGAAACACCCAAACATGTTTGTTTGGCCCAATGTCCGGATGTGCTTTCACGGAAGGGTTCCGATGTGTGCGATGGCGCGTGTCATGCAAATCGGGTGCCGTTTTCGCACCACTTTTACTTCGGAAATGAAACCTTCCGAAACACCAAAACATGTTTGAGTGTATCGGATGCGTTTTTGGTGTGCTTCGAAAGGGCTCCGATGTGTGCGATGGCGCGTGTCATGCAAATCGGGTGCCGTTTCGCCTTTTACTTCGGAAATGAAACTCTCCGAAACACCCAAAAATGTTTGTTTGGCTGTATCGATACGGAAGGGTTCCGATGTGTGCGATGTGTCATGCAAATCGGTGCCGTTTTCGCACCACTTTTACTTCGGAAATGAAACTCTCCGAAACACCCAAAACATGTTTGTTTGGCCGAGTGTATCGGAAAAGGGCTCCGATGTCGATGGCGCGTGTCATGCAAATCGGGTGCCGTTTTCGCACCACTTTTACTTCGGAAATGAAACTCTCCGAAACACCCAAAACATGTTTGTTTGGCCCAATCAATCGGATGGTTTTTGGGTGTGCTTTCACGGAAGGGTTCCGATGTGTGCGATGGCGCGTGTCATGCAAATCGGGTGCCGTTTTGCACCACTTTTACTTCGGAAATGAAACCTTCCGAAACACCCAAAACATGTTTGTTTGGCCCAAACGAGTGTATCGGATGCGTTTTTGGTGTGCTTCGACGTAAGGGTTCCGATGTGTGCGATGGCGCGTGTCATGCAAATCGGGGTGCCGTTTTCGCACCACTTTTACTTCGGAAATGAAACTCTCCGAAACACCCAAATATGTTTGTTTGGCAAACGAGTGTATCGGATGTGTTTTTGGGTGTGCTTTCACGGAAGGGTTCCGATGTGTGCGATGGCGTGTCATGCAAATCGGGTGCCGTTTTCGCACCACTTTTACTTCGGAAATGAAACTCTCCGAAACACCCAAAACATGTTTGTTTGGCCAAAACGAGTGTATCGGATGCGTTTTTTCGGTGTGCTTCGACGTAAGGGCTCCGATGTGTGCGATGGCGCGTGTCATGCAAATCGGCCCGTTTTCGCACCACTTTTACTTCGGAAATGAAACTCTCCGAAACACCAAAACATGTTTGTTTGGCCCAATCAAGTTATCGATGTGTTTTTGGGTGTGCTTTCACGGAAGGGTTCCGATGTGTGCGATGGCGCGTGTCATGCAAATCGGGTGCCGTTTTCGCACCACTTTACTTCGGAAATGAAACCTCCGAAACACCAAAACATGTTTGTTTGGCCCAAACGAGTGTATCGGATGCGTTTTTTGGGTGTGCTTCACGAAGGGTTCCGATGTGTGCGATGGCGCGTGTCATGCAAATCGGGTGCCGTTTCGCACCACTTTTACTTCGGAAATGAAACTCTCCGAAACACCCAAAACATGTTTGTTTGGCCGGATGTGTTTTTGGGTGTCGGAAGGGTTCCGATGTGTGCGATGGCGCGTGTCATGCAAATCGGGTGCCGTTTTCGCACCACTTTTACTTCGGAAATGAAAAAACAAAAACATGTTTGTTTGGCCCAAATCGGAACGCGATGTGGGCGCGTGTCATGCAAATCGGGTGCCGTTTTCGCACCACTTTTACTTCGGAAATGAAACTGTTTGTTTGGCGTCTATCGGATGTTTTTGGGTGTGCTTCACGGAAGGGTTCCGATGTGTGCGATGATGCAAATCGGTGCCGTTTTCGCACCACTTTTACTTCGGAAATGAAACTCTCCGCACCAAAACATGTTTGTTTGGCCCAAAAATGTGTTTTTGGGTGTGCGACCGATGTGTGCGATGGCGCGTGTCATGCAAATCGGGTGCCGTGGAAATGAAACTCTCCGAAACCAAAACATGTTTGTTTGGCCCAAGTCTATCGTGTTTTTGGGTGCTTCACGGAAGGGTTCCGATGTGTGCGATGGCGCGTGTCATGCAAATCGGGTGCCGTTTTCGCACCACTTTTACTTCGGAAATGAAACAAACACCAAAACATGTTTGTTTGGCCCAAACGAGTGTAATGTGTTTTTGTGTGCTTCAACGGAAGGGTTCCGATGTGTGCGATGGCGCGTGTCATGCAAATCGGGTGCCGTTTTCGCACCACTTTTACTTCGGAATGAAACTCTCCGAAACACCAAAACATGTTTGTTTGGCTTCGATGAAAGGGTCCGATGTGCGATGGCGCGTGTCATGCAAATCGGGTGCCGTTTTCGCACCACTTTTACTTCGGAAATGAAACTCTCCGAAACAACCAAAACATGTTTGTTTGGCCCAATGTCTATCGGATGGTTTTTGGTGTGCTTTCACGGAAGGGTTCCGATGTGTGCGATGGCGCGTGTCATGCAAATCGGGTGCCGTTTTCGCGGAAATGAAAGAAACACGTTTGTTTGGCTGTATCGGATGTGTTTTTGGTGTGCTTCACGAAGGGTCCGATGTGTGCGATGGCGCGTGTCATGCAAATCGGGGTGCCGTTTTCGCAACTTCGGAAATGAAACTCTCCGAAACAAAAACATGTTTGTTTGGCCCAAACAGTTATCGGATGTGTTTTTGGGTGTGCTTTCACGGAAGGGTTCCGATGTGTGCGATGGCGCGTGTCATGCAAATCGGTGCGTTTTCGCACCACTTTTACTTCGGAAATGAAACTTCCGAAACATGTTTGTTTGGCCAAATGTATCGGAAAAGGGTTGTGTGCGATGGCGCGTGTCATGCAAATCGGGGTTTTCGCACCACTTTACTTCGGAAATGGAAACACCAAAACATGTTGTTTGGCCCAATGATGTGTTTTGGGTGTGCTTTCACGGAAGGGTTCCGATGTGTGCGATGGCGCGTGTCATGCAAATCGGGTGCCGTTTTCGCACCACTTTTACTTCGGAAATGAAACAAACACCAAAACATGTTTGTTTGTTGCACGAAGGGTTCCGATGTGTGCGATGGCGCGTGTCATGCAAATCGGGTGCCGTTTTCGCACCACTTTTACTTCGGAAACACCCAAAACATGTTTGTTTGGCCGTCTATCCGCGATGTGTGCGATGGCATGCAAATCGGGTGCCGTTTTCTTTTAAAATGAAACCTGTTTGTTTGGGAAATTGTGTGATGATGCAAATCGAGGAAATGAAATCCGTGGAAAAGGGTTCCGAAATGCAAATCGGGTGCCGTTTTCGCATTTTACTTCGGAAATGAAACTCTTGAAAAAACTTTGATGTGTGCGATGGCGCGTGTCATGCAAATCGGGTGCCGTGTTTTACTTCGTGAAACTCTCCGAAACGTTTGTTTGGCCGTGCACGTTCCGATGAATGCAAATCGGGTGCCGTTTTCGGGAAATGAAAAAAACACCCTGTATCGGATAAAAGGGTTCCGATGTGCGATGGCGCGTGTCATGCAAATCGGGTGCCGTTTTCGCACCACTTTTACTTCGGAAATGAAACTCTCCGAAATGAATGTATCGGATGCGTTACGCCGAATGGCCATGCAAATCGGAGGAAATGAAACTCTTGTTTGTTTGGCCGTGGATATGCGCGTGTCATGCAAATCGAGGAAACGAAGTTTGTTTCGGATACGGAAGGGTTCCGATGTGTGCGATGGCGCGTGTCATTCGACGGAAATGAAACGGCGGCGGAAAAAAAACGGGTGACGAAAAAATCGGATTTGGAAATGAAACTCTTGTTTGTTTGGTGTGATGATAATGGGATGTGGGGTTTAAATTGAATGGCGCGTGTCATGCTCGGGTGCCGTTTTCGCGCGAAACATGTTTACCGGATGAAAAAAAATCGGACCACTTTTACTTCGGAAATGAAACTCTCCGTCCCCAATGAATTCCGATGTGTGCGATGGCGCGTGTCATGCAAATCGGGTGCCGTTTTGGAAATGGGTTTGTTTGGCCGTCTATCGGATGTGTTTTCACGGAAGGTTCGATGTGTGCGATGGCGCGTGTCATGCAAATCGGGTGCCGTTTCGCACCACTTTTACTTCGGAAATGAAACGAAACGAGTGTATCGCAACGTAAACGATGGCGCGTGTCATGCAAATCGGGTGCCGTTTTCGCACCACTTTTACTTCGGAAATGAAACTCTCCGAATGTTTGTTCTCGGAAAAGGGTCCGATGTGTGCGATGGCGCGTGTCATGCAAATCGGGTGCCGTTTTCGCACCACTTTTACTTCGAAATGAAACTCTTAATCAAGTCTATTGTGTTTTTGGGTGTGCTTTCACGACCGATGTGTGCGATGGCGCGTGTCATGCAAATCGGGTGCCGTTTTCGCACCACTTTTACTTCGGAAATGAAACGTTTGTTTGGCCCAAATGTATCGGATGCACGCTCCGATGTGCGCGATGGCGCGTGTCATGCAAATCGGACCACTTTTACTTCGAAATGGCGAAACACCAAAACATGTTTGTTGGCCCAATGTCTATCCTTTCACGGAAGGGTTCCGATGTGTGCGATGGCGCGTGTCATGCAATCGGGTGCCGTTTTTGCACACTTTTACTTCGGAAATGAAACCTTCCGAAACATCCAAAACATGTTTGTTTGGCCCAAACGAGTGTATCGGATGCGTTTTTGGCTGTGCTTCGACGTGGGCTGACGTGTGCGATGGCGCGTGTCATGCAAATCGGGGTGCCGTTTTCGCACCTTTTTACTTCGGAAATGAAACTCACCGAAACACCAAATGTTTGTTTGGCCCAAAACGGATATGTTTTTTGGGTGTGCTTTCACGGAAGGGTTCCGATGTGTGCGATGGCGGTGTCATGCAAATCGGGTGCCGTTTTCGCATTTTACTTCGAAATGAAACTCTCCGATGTGTTTGGCCAAAACGAGTGTATCGGTTTTTGGTGTGCTTCGACGTAAGGGTGATGTGTGCGATGGCGCGTGTCAGCAAATCGGGCCCGTTTTCGCACACTTTTACTTCGGAAATGAAACTCTCCGAAACAACCAAAACATGTTTGTTTGGCCCAATCAAGTCTATCGCATGTGTTTGGGTGTGCTTTCACGGAAGGGTTCCGATGTGTGATGGCGCGTGTCATGCAAATCGGGTGCCGTTTTCGCACCACTTTTACTTCGGAATGTTTGTTTGGCCAAACGAGTGTATCGGATGCGTTTTGGCTGTGCTTCGACGTAAGGGCTCCGATGTGTCGATGGCGCGTGTCATGCAAATCGGGTGCCGTTTTCGCACCACTTTTACTTCGGAAATGAAACTCTCCGAAACACCCAAAACATGTTTGTTTGGCCCAATCAAGTCTATCGGATGTGTTTTTGGGTGTGCTTTCAAGGAAGGGTTCCGATGTGTGCGATGGCGCGTGTCATGCAAATCGGGTGCCGTTTTCGCACCACTTTTACTTCGGAAATGAAACCTTCCGAAACATCCAAAACATGTTTGTGGCCCAAACGAGTGTATCGGATGCGTTTTGGGTGTGCTTTCACGGAAGGGTTCCGATGTTGCGATGGCGCGTGTCATGCAAATCGGCCGTTTTCGCGCTCTCCGATGTTTGTTTGGCCAATCAAGTCTATCGGATGTGTTTTTGGGTGTGGAAGGGTTCCGATGTGTGCGATGGCGCGTGTTCGGACCACTTTACTTCGGAAATGGTTTGTTGGTCGGATACGCTCCGATGTGTACGATGGCGCGTGTCATGCAAATCGTGCCGTTTTCGCACCACTTTTACTTCGGAAATGAAACTCTCCGAAACACCCAAAACATGTTTGTTTGGCCCAATCAAGTCTATCGGATGTGTTTTTGGGTGTGCTTTCACGGAAGGGTTCCGATGTGTGCGATGGCGTGTGTCATGCAAATCGGGTGCCGTTTTTTTACTTCGGAAATGAAACTCTCCGTGTTTGTTCGGCCCAATCAAGTCACTGAAAGGGTTCCGATGTGTGCGATGCGCGTGTCATGCAAATCGGGTGCCGTTTTCTCACCACTTTTACTTCGGAAATGAAACTCTCCGAAACACAAAACATGTTTGTTTGGCCCAATCAAGTCTATCGCATGTGTTTTTGGTTGTGGTTTCACGGAAGGGTTCCGATGTGTGCGATGGCGCGTGTCATGCAAATCGGGTGCCGTTTTCGCACCACTTTTACTTCGGAAATGAAACCTTCCAAAACACCAAAATATGTTTGTTTGGCCCAAACGAGTGTATCGGATGCATTTTTGGCTGTGCTTCGACGTAAGGGCTCCGATGTGTGCGATGGCGCGTGTCATGCAAATCGGGTGCCGTTTTCGCACCACTTTTACTTCGGAAATGAAACTCTCCGAAACAACCAAAACATGTTTGTTCGGCCCAAACGAGTGTATCGGATGCGTTTTTGGGTGTGCTTTCACGGAAGGGTTCCGATGTGTGCGATGGCGCGTGTCATGCAAATCGGGTGCCGTTTTCGCACCACTTTTACTTCGGAAATGAAACTCTCCGAACAACCAAAACATGTTTGTTCGGCCAATCAAGTCTATCGCATGTGTTTTGGGTGTGCTTTTCCGATGTGTGCGATGGCGCGTGTCATGCAAATCGGGTGCCGTTTTCGCACCACTTTTACTTCGGAAATGAAACTCTCCGAAACACCCCCAAATGAGTGTATCGCTGTGCTTTCACGGAAATGGCGCGTGTCATGCAAATCGGGTGCCGTTTCGCACCACTTTTACTTCGGAAATGAAACTCTCCGAAACACCAAAACATGTTTGTTTGGCGTCTATCGGATGTGTTTTTGGGTGTGCTTTCACGGAAGGGTTCCGATGTGTGCGATGGCGCGTGTCATGCAAATCGGGTGCCGTTTTAGCACCACTTTTACTTCGAAATGAACCTCCGAAACATCAAAACATGTTTGAGTGTATCGGATGCGTTTTTGGCTGTGCTTCACGTAAGGGTTGTGCGATGGCGCGTGTCATGCAAATCGGGGTGCCGTTTTCGCAACACTTTTACTTCGGAAATGAAACTCTCCGAAACGTTGTTTGGCCCAAACGAGTGTATCAGATGTGTTTTTGGGGTGCTTTCACGGAAGGGTTCCGATGTGTGCGAATGCAAATCGGTTCACCACTTTTACTTCGCCTTCCGAAACATCCAAACATGTTTTGTATCGGATGCACGTAAGGGCTTGTGCGATGGCGCGTGTCATGCAAATCGGGTGCCGTTTTCGCACCACTTTTACTTCGGAAATGAAACTCTTGTTTGTTTGTATCGGATGAAGGGCTCCGATGTGTGCGATGTCATGCAAATCGGGTGCCGTTTTCGCACCACTTTTACTTCGGAAATGAAACTCTCCGAAACAACCAAAAATGTTTGTTTCAAGTCTGTCGCATGTGTTTTTGGGTGTGCTTCACGAAAGGGTTCCGATGTGTGCGATGGCGCGTGTCATGCAAATCGGGTGCCGTTTTCTCACCACTTTTACTTCGGAAATGAAACTTCCGAAATTGTTTGTTTGGCCCAATCAAGTCTATCGGATGTGTTTCACGCCGATGCGATGGCGCGTGTCATGCAAATCGAGGAAATGGTTTTTGGCCCAAACGAGTGTATCGGATGCGACGTTCCGATGTGTGCGATGGCGCGTGTCATGCAAATCGGGTGCCGTTTTCGCACCACTTTTACTTCGAAATGAAACTCTCCGAAACACCAAAACATGTTTGTTCGGTGTATCGGATGCGTTTTTGGGTGTGCTTTCACCGATGTGTGCGATGGCGCGTGTCATGCAAATCGGGTGCCGTTTCGCATTTTACTTCGGAAATGAAAAATAATCAAGTGTGTTTTTGGCTCACGAAAGGGTTCCGATGATGGCGCGTGTCATGCAAATCGGGTGCCGTTTTCGCACCACTTTTACTTCGGAAATGAAACCTTCCAAAACACCGTTTGTTTGGTGTATCGATGCTTTTGGCTGTGCTTCGACGTAAGGGCTCCGATGTGTGCGATGGCGCGTGTCATGCAAATCGGGTGCCGTTTTCGCACCACTTTTACTTCGCCTCTCCGAAACACCCAAAACATGTTTGTTCGGCCCAAGATGTGTTTTTGGTGTGCTTTCACGGAAGGGTTCCGATGTGTGCGATGGCGCGTGTCATGCAAATCGGGTGCCGTTTTTGCACATCTTTTACTTCGGAAATGAAACCTTCCGAGTTTGGCCCAAACGAGTGTATCGGATGCGTTTTTGGCTGTGCTTCGACGTTCTGAATGGCGCGTGTCATGCAAATCGGGGTGCCGACCTCTTTTACTTCGGAAATGAGAAACACCCAAAGAAACGAGTGTATCGGCTTTCCCGATGGTGCGAACAAATCGGGTGCCGTTTTCGCAACGAAAATGAAACTCTCCGAATGTTTGTTTGTGTATCGGAAACCCGCGTGTCATCGGGTTTTTCTTTTACTTCGGAAATGAAACTCTCCGATGTTTGTTTGGGATCGCAACGGAAGGGTTCCGATGTGTGCGATGGCGCGTGTCATGCAAATCGGTGCCGTTTTCGCACCACTTTTACTTCGGAAATGAAACCTTCCAAAACACCAAACATGTTTGTTTGGCCCAAACCGGATGCGTTCTGTGCTTCGACGTAAGGGCTCCGATCGATGGCGCGTGTCATGCAAATCGGGTGCCGTTTTCGCACCACTTTTACTTCGGAAATGAAACTCTCCGAAACACCCAAAACATGTTTGTTTGGCCCAATCAAGTCTATCGCTTTCCCGATGTGTGCGATGGCGCGTGTCATGCAAATCGGGTGCCGTTTTCGCACCACTTTTATTTCGGAAATGAAACCTTCCGAAACACCAAAACATGTTTGTTTGGCCCAAACGTGTATCGGAACGTAAGGGCTCCGATGTGTGCGATGGCGCGTGTCATGCAAATCGGCCGTTTGCACCACTTTGGAAAAAACTCTCCGAAACACCCAAAATGTTTGTTTGAATCCTTTCATTCCGATGTGTGCGATGGCGCGTGTCATGTCGTTTTTTGAAATGAAACTCGAAACGTTTGTTTGGCTTCGGATAAGGGCTCCGATGTGTGCGATGGCGCGTGTCATGCAAATCGAACACTTTTACTTCGGAAATGAAACTCTCCGAAACACCAAAACATGTTTGTTCGGCCCAAACGAGTGTATCGGATGCGTTTGGGTGTGCTTTCACGGAAGGGTTCCGATGTGTGCGATGGCGCGTGTCATGCAAATCGGGTGCCGTTTTCGCACCACTTTTACTTCGGAAATGAAACTGAAACACCAAAACATGTTTTGTATCGGATGCGTTTTACGTAAGGGCGTGTGCGATGGCGCGTGTCATGCAAATCGGGTGCCGTTTTCGCACCACTTTTACTTCGGAAATGAAACTCTCCGAAACACCAAAATGTTTGTTTGGGTGTATCGGATGTGTTTTGGGTGTGCTTTCACCGATGTGTGCGATGGCGTGTGTCATGCAAAGGGTGCCGTTTTCGCACCACTTTTACTTCGGAAATGAAACGTTTGTTTGGCCCAAACGAGTGTATCGGATGCGTTTTTGGCTGTGCTTCGACGTAAGGGCTCCGATGTGTGCGATGGTGCGAGTCATGCAAATCGGGCCGTTTTCGCACCTTTTACTTCGGAAATGAAACTCCGAAACACCCAAAACATGTTTATTTGGCCAATCAAGTCTATCGGATGTGTTTTGGGTGTGCTTTCATGGAAGGGTTCCGATGTGTGCGATGGCGTGTGTCATGCAAATCGGGTGCCGTTTTCGCACCACTTTTACTTCGGAAATGAAACTCTCCGAACAACCAAAACATGTTTGTTCGGCCCAATCAAGTCTATCGCATGTGTTTTTGGGTGTGCTTTCACGAAAGGGTTCCGATGTGTGCGATGGCGCGTGTCATGCAAATCGGGTGCCGTTTTCGCACCACTTTTACTTCGGAAATGAAACTCTCCGAACACCCAAAATGTTTGTTTGGCCCAAATGAGTGTATCGGATGTGTTTTTGGCTGTGCTTTCACGGAAGGGTTCCGATGTGTGTGCGATGGCGCGTGTCATGCAAATCGGGTGCCGTTTTCGCACCACTTTTACTTCGGAAATGAAACTCTCCGAAACACCCAAAACATGTTTGTTTGGCCCAATCAGTCTATCGGATGTGTTTTTGGGTGTGCTTTCACGGAAGGGTTCCGATGTGTGCGATGGCGCGTGTCATGCAAATCGGGTGCCGTTTTAGCACCACTTTTACTTCGAAATGAAACCTCCGAAACACCAAAACATGTTTCCAAACGAGTGTATCGGATGCGTTTTTGGCTGTGCTTCGACGTAAGGGTCCGACGTGTGCGATGGCGCGTGTCATGCAAATCGGGTGCCGTTTTCGCACCACTTTTACTTCGGAAATGAAACTCTCCGAAACACCCAAAATATGTTTTTTGGCCAAACGAGTGTATCGATGTTTTTGGTGTGCTTCACGGAAGGGTTCCGATGTGTGCCATGGCGCGTGTCATGCAAATCGGGTGCCGTTTTCGCACCACTTTTACTTCGGAAATGAAACTCTCCGAAACACCCAAAACATGTTTGTTTGGCCAAACGAGTGTATCGGATGCGTTTTTGGGTGTGCTTCGCGTAAGGGCTCCGATGTGTGCGATGGCGCGTGTCATGCAAATCGGGTCCCGTTTTCGCACCACTTTTACTTCGGAATGAAACTCTCCGAAACAACCAAAACATGTTTGTTGGCCCAAGAGTGTATCGGATGCGTTTTTGGTTGTGCTTTCACGGAAGGGTTCCGATGTGTGCGATGGCGCGTGTCATGCAAATCGGGTGCCGTTTTCGCACCACTTTTACTTCGGAAATGAAACTCTCCGTGTTTGTTTGGCCCAATCAAGTCTGTCGCATGTGTTTTTTGGGTGTGCTTCACGAAAGGGTTCCGATGTGTGCGATGGCGCGTGTCATGCAAATCGGGTGCCGTTTTCTCACCACTTTTACTTCGGAAATGAAACTCTCCGAAACACCAAAACATGTTTGTTTGGCCCAATCAAGTCTATCGCATGTGTTTTTGGTGTGGTTTTCACGGAAGGGTTCCGATGTGTGCGATGGCGCGTGTCATGCAAATCGGGTGCCGTTTTCGCACCACTTTTACTTCGGAAATGAAACTTCCAAAACCAAAAATATGTTTGTTTGGCCCAACGAGTGTATCGGATGCATTTTTGGCTGTGCTTCGACGTAAGGGCTCCGATGTGTGCGATGGCGCGTGTCATGCAAATCGGGGTGCCGTTTTCGCACCACTTTTACTTCGGAAATGAAACTCCGAAACACCCAAACATGTTTGTTTGGCCCAGTCTATCGATGTGTTTTTGGGTGTGCTTTCACGGAAGGGTTCCGATGTGTGCGATGGCGCGTGTCATGCAAATCGGGTGCCGTTTTTGCACACTTTTACTTCGGAAATGAAACGAAACATCCAAAACATGTTTGTTTGGCCCAAACGAGTGTATCGGATGTTTTTGAAACGTGTGCGATGGCGCGTGTCATGCAAATCGGGTGCCGTTTCGCACCTACTTCGAAAATGAAACTCACCGAAACACCCAAAATATGTTTGTTTGGCCCAAACGAGTGTATCGGATGTTTTTGGTGTGCTTCACGGAAGGGTTCCGATGTGTGCGATGGCGTGTGTCATGCAAATCGGGTGCCGTTTTCGCACACTTTTACTTCGAAATGAAACTCTCCAAAACACCCAAACATGTTTGTTTGGCCAAAACGTGTATCGGACGCGTTTTTGGTGTGCTTCGACGTAAGGGCTCGGATGTGTGCGATGGCGCGTGTCATGCAAATCGGGCCCGTTTTCGACCACTTTTACTTCGGAAATGAAACTCTCCGAAACACCAAAACATGTTTGTTTGGCCCAATCAAGTCTATCGGATTGTTTTTGGGTGTGCTTTCACGGAAGGGTTCCGATGTGTGCGATGGCGCGTGTCATGCAAATCGGGTGCTGTTTTCGCACCACTTTTACTTCGGAAATGAAACCTTCCGAAACACCAAAACATTTTTTCGGCCAAACGAGTCGTTTTTGGTGTGCTTTCACGGAAGGGTTCCGATGTTGCGATGGCGCGTGTCATGCAAATCGGGTGCCGTTTTCGCACCACTTTTACTTCGGAAATGAAACTCTCCGAAACACCAAAACATGTTTGTTTGGCCCAATCAAGTCTATCGCATGTGTTTTTGGGTGTGCTTTCACGAAAGGGTTCCGATGTGTGCGATGGCGCGTGTCATGCAAATCGGGTGCCGTTTTCGCACCACTTTTACTTCGGAAATGAAACTTCGTTGTTTGGCCAAACGAGTGTATCGATGCGTTTTTGGCTGTGCTTCGACGTAAGGGCTCCGATGTGTGCGATGGCGCGTGTCATGCAAATCGGGTGCCGTTTTCGCACCACTTTTACTTCGGAAATGAAACTCTCCGAAACACCAAAACATGTTTGTTTGGCCCAATGTCTATCGATGTGTTTTTGGTGTGCTTTCACGGAAGGGTTCCGATGTGTGCGATGGCGCGTGTCATGCAAATCGGGTGCCGTTTTGCACACTTTTACTTCGGAAATGAAACCTTCCGAAAAAAACATGTTTGTTTGGCCCAAACGAGTGTATCGGATGCGTTTTTTGGCTGTGCTTGACGTAAGGGCTCCGACGTGTGCGATGGCGCGTGTCATGCAAATCGGGTGCCGTTTTCGCACCTCTTTTACTTCGAAAATGAAACTCCCGAAAAAATATGTTTGTTTGGCCCAAACAGTGTATCGGATGTTTTTTGGGTGTGCTTTCACGGAAGGGTTCCGATGTGTGCGATGGCGCGTGTCATGCAAATCGGGTGCCGTTTTCGCACACTTTTTACTTCGAAAATGAAACTCCGAAACACCCAAACATGTTTGTTTGGCCAAACGAGTGTATCGGATGCGTTTTTGGTGTGCTTCGACGTAAGGGCTCCGATGTGTGCGATGGCGCGTGTCATGCAAATCGGGGCCCGTTTTCGCACCACTTTTACTTCGGAAATGAAACTCTCCGAAACAACCAAAACATGTTTGTTTGGCCCAATCAAGTCTATCGGATGTGTTTTTGGTGTGCTTTTCCGATGTGTGCGATGGCGCGTGTCATGCAAATCGGGTGCCGTTTTCGCACCACTTTTACTTCGGAAATGAAACTTCCGAAACATGGCCCAAAAGTGTATGGATGCGTTTTTTGGTGTGCTTTCACGGAAGGGTTCCGATGTTGCGATGGCGCGTGTCATGCAAATCGGGTGCCGTTTTCGCACCACTTTTACTTCGGAAATTAAACTCTCCGAAACACCCAAAACATGTTTGTTTGGCCCAATCAAGTCTATCGGATGTGTTTTTGGGTGTGCTTCCACGGAAGGGTTCCGATGTGTGCGATGGCGCGTGTCATGCAAATCGGGTGCCGTTTTCGCACCACTTTTACTTCGGAAATGAAACCTTCCAAAACACCAAAACATGTTTGTTTGGCCCAAACGAGTGTATCGGATGCGTTTTGGCTGTGCGACGTAAGGGCTCCGATGTGTACGATGGCGCGTGTCATGCAAATCGGGGTGCCGTTTTCGCACCACTTTTACTTCGGAAATGAAACTCTCCGAAACACCCAAAATGTTTGTTTGGCCCAATCAAGTATCGGATGTGTTTTTGGGTGTGCTTTCACGGAAGGGTTCCGATGTGTGCGATGGCGCGTGTCATGCAAATCGGGTGCCGTTTTCGCACCACTTTTACTTCGGAAATGAAACCTTCCGAAACACCAAAACATGTTTGTTTGGCCCAAACGAGTGTATCGGATGCGTTTTTGGCTGTGCTTCGACGGAGGGCTCCGATGTGTGCGATGGCGCGTGTCATGCAAATCGGGGGCCGTTTTCGCACCACTTTTACTTCGGAAATGAAACTCTCCGAAACACCCAAAATATGTTTGTTTGGCCCAAACGAGTCTATCGGATGTGTTTTGGGTGTGCTTTCACGAAGGGTTCCGATGTGTGCGATGGCGCGTGTCATGCAAATCGGGTGCCGTTTTCGCACCACTTTTACTTCGGAAATGAAACTTCCGAAACACCAAACATGTTTGTTTGGCCCAAACGAGTGTATCGGATGCGTTTTTTGGGTGTGCTTTCACGGAAGGGTTCCGATGTGTGCGATGGCGCGTGTCATGCAAATCGGGTGCCGTTTTCGCACCCACTTTTACTTCGGAAATGAAACCTTCCGAAACACCAAAACATGTTTGTTTGGCCCAAACGAGTGTATCGGATGTTTTTTGGGTGTGCTTCGACGTAAGGGCTCCGATGTGTGCGATGGCGCGTGTCATGCAAATCGGGGTGCCGTTTTCGCACCACTTTTACTTCGGAAATGAAACTCTCCGAAACACCCAAAACATGTTTGTTTGGCCCAATCAGTCTATCGGATGTGTTTTTGGGTGTGCTTTCACGGAAGGGTTCCGATGTGTGCGATGGCGCGTGTCATGCAAATCGGGTGCCGTTTTTGCAACACTTTTACTTCGGAAATGAAACCTTCCGAAACATCCAAAACATGTTTGTTTGGCCCAAACGAGTGTATCGGATGCGTTTTTGGCTGTGCTTCGACGTAAGGGCTCCGATGTGTGCGATGGCGCGTGTCATGCAAATCGGGGTGCCGTTTTCGCACCACTTTTACTTCGGAAATGAAACTCTCCGAAACACCCAAAAATGTTTGTTTGGCCCAAACGAGGTATCGGATTGTTTTTGGGTGTGCTTTCACGGAAGGGTTCCGATGTGTGCGATGGCGCGTGTCATGCAAATCGGGTGCCGTTTTCGCACCACTTTTACTTCGAAATGAAACTCTCCGAAACACCCAAAACATGTTTGTTTGGCCAAAACGAGTGTATCGGATGCGTTTTTCGGTGTGCTTCGACGTAAGGGCTCCGATGTGCGATGGCGCGTGTCATGCAAATCGGGCCGTTTTCGCACCACTTTTACTTCGGAAATGAAACTTCCGAAACAACCAAAACATGTTTGTTTGGCCCAATCAAGTCTATCGATGTGTTTTTGGTGTGCTTTCGACGGAAGGGTTCCGATGTGTGCGATGGCGCGTGTCATGCAAATCGGGTGCCGTTTTCGCACCACTTTTACTTCGAAATGAAACTCTCCGAAACACCCAAAACATGTTTGTTTGCCCAAACGAGTGTATCGGATGCGTTTTGGTGTGCTTCGACGGAAGGGTTCCGATGTGTGCGATGGCGCGTGTCATGCAAATCGGGTGCCGTTTTTCGCACCACTTTTACTTCGGAAATGAAAACTCTCCGAAACACCCAAAACATGTTTGTTTGGCCCAAACGAGTGTATCGGATGTGTTTTTGGGTGTGCTTTCACGGAAGGGTTCCGATGTGTGCGATGGCGCGTGTCATGCAAATCGGGTGCCGTTTTCGCACCACTTTTACTTCGGAAATGAAACTCTCCGAAACACAAAACATGTTTGTTTGGCCAAACTTGTTTTTGGTGTGCTTTGTAAGGGCCGATGTGTGCGATTGTCATGCAAATCGGGTGCCGTTTCGCACCACTTTTACTTCGGAAATGAAACTCTCCGAAACACCCAAAACATGTTTGTTTGGCCCAATCAAGTCTATCGGATGTGTTTTTGGGTGTGCTTTCACGGAAGGGTTCCGATGTGTGCGATGGCGCGTGTCATGCAAATCGGGTGCCGTTTTCGCACCACTTTTACTTCGGAAATGAAACCTTCCGAAACACCAAAACATGTTTGTTTGGCCCAAACGAGTGTATCGGATGCGTTTTTGGTGTGCTTCGACGTAAGGGCTCCGATGTGTGCGATGGCGCGTGTCATGCAAATCGGGGTGCCGTTTTCGCACCACTTTTACTTCGGAAATGAAACTCTCCGAAACACCAAAAATGTTTGTTTGGCCCAAACGAGTCTATCGGATCAGGGTTCCGATGTGTGCGATGGCGCGTGTCATGCAAATCGGGTGCCGTTTCTTTTACTTCGGAAATGGAAACACCAAAACATGTTTGTTTGGCCCAAACGAGTGTATCGGATGCGTTTTTGGTGTGCTTTCGCGTAAGGGCTCCGATGTGTGCGATGGCGCGTGTCATGCAAATCGGGGTCCCGTTTTCGCACCACTTTTACTTCGGAAATGAAACTCTCCGAAACAACCAAAACATGTTTGTTTGGCCCAAACGAGTGTATCGGATGCGTTTTGGGTGTGCTTTCACGGAAGGGTTCCGATGTGTGCGATGGCGGTGTCATGCAAATCGGGTGCCGTTTTCGCACCACTTTTACTTCGGAAAAAAAACTTCCGAAACACCAAAACATGTTTGGCCCAAACGAGTGTATCGGATGCGTTTTTGGGTGTGCTTCGACGTAAGGGCTCCGATGTGTGCGATGGCGCGTGTCATGCAAATCGGGTGCCGTTTCGCACCACTTTTACTTCGGAAATGAAACTCTCCGAAACACCCAAAACATGTTTGTTTGGCCCAAACGAGTGTATCGGATGTGTTTTGGGTGTGCTTTCACGGAGGGTTCCGATGTGTGCGATGGCGCGTGTCATGCAAATCGGGTGCCGTTTTCGCACCACTTTTACTTCGGAAATGAAACTCTCCGAAACACCCAAAACATGTTTGTTTGGCCAAAACGAGTGTATCGGATGCGTTTTTCGGTGTGCTTCGCGTAAGGGCTCCGATGTGTGCGATGGCGCGTGTCATGCAAATCGGGGTCCGTTTCGCACCACTTTTACTTCGGAAATGAAACTCTCCGAAACAACCAAAACATGTTTGTTTGGCCCAAACGAGTGTATCGGATGTGTTTTGGGTGTGCTTTCACGGAAGGGTTCCGATGTGTGCGATGGCGCGTGTCATGCAAATCGGGTGCCGTTTTCGCACCACTTTTACTTCGGAAATGAAAACTTCCGAAACACCAAAACATGTTTCCAAACGAGTGTATCGGATGCGTTTTTGGTGTGCTTTCACGAAGGGTTCCGATGTGTGCGATGGCGCGTGTCATGCAAATCGGGTGCCGTTTTCGCACCACTTTTACTTCGGAAATGAAACTCTCCGAAACACCCAAAACATGTTTGTTTGGCCCAAACGAGTGTATCGGATGTGTTTTTGGGTGTGCTTTCACGGAGGGGTTCCGATGTGTGCGATGGCGCGTGTCATGCAAATCGGGTGCCGTTTTCGCACCACTTTTACTTCGGAAATGAAACTCTCCGAAACACCCAAAACATGTTTGTTTGGCCAAAACGAGTGTATCGGATGCGTTTTGGTGTGCTTCGACGTAAGGGCTCCGATTGTGCGATGGCGCGTGTCATGCAAATCGGGTGCCGTTTCGCACCATTTTACTTCGGAAATGAAACTCTCCGAAACACCCAAAACATGTTTGTTTGGCCCAAACGAGTGTATCGGATGCGTTTTTGGGTGTGCTTCACGGAAGGTTCCGATGGTGCGATGGCGCGTGTCATGCAAATCGGTGCCGTTTTCGCACCACTTTTACTTCGGAAATGAAACTCTCCGAAACACCCAAAACATTTGTTTGGCCCAAACAAGTGTATCGGATGTGTTTTTGGGTGTGCTTTCACGGAAGGCTTCCGATGTGTGCGATGGCGCGTGTCATGCAAATCGGGTGCCGTTTTCGCACCACTTTTACTTCGAAATGAAACTCTCCGAAACACCCAAAACATGTTTGTTTGGCCCAAACGAGTGTATCGGATGCGTTTTGGGTGTGCTTCGACGGAAGGGTTCCGATGTGTGCGATGGCGCGTGTCATGCAAATCGGGTGCCGTTTTCGCACCACTTTACTTCGGAAATGAAACTCTCCGAAACACCCAAAACATGTTTGTTTGGCCCAAACGAGTGTATGGATGTGTTTTTGGGTGTGCTTTCACGGAAGGGTTCCGATGTGTGCGATGGCGCGTGTCATGCAAATCGGGGTGCCGTTTTCGCACCACTTTTACTTCGGAAATGAAACTCTCCGAAACCCAAAACATGTTTGTTTGGCCCAAACGAGTGTATCGGATGTGTTTTTGGTGTGCTTTCACGGAAGGGTTCCGATGTGTGCGATGGCGCGTGTCATGCAAATCGGGTGCCGTTTTCGCACCACTTTTACTTCGAAATGAAACTCGCAAAACATGTTTGTTTGGCCCAAACGAGTGTATCGGATGCGTTTTCGGTGTGCTTCGACGGAAGGTTCCGATGTGTTCGATGGCGCGTGTCATGCAAATCGGTGCCGTTTTCGCCCACTTTTACTTCGGAAATGAAACTCTCCAAAACACCCAAAACATGTTTGTTTGGCCCAAACAAGTGTATCGGATGTGTTTTTGGGTGTGCTTTCACGAAGGGTTCCGATGTGTGCGATGGCGCGTGTCATGCAAATCGGGTGCCGTTTTCGCACCACTTTTACTTCGGAAATGAAACTTCCGAAAACACCCAAAACATGTTTGTTTGGCCAAAACGAGTGTAACGGATGTGTTTTTCGTGTGCTTCGACGTAAGGGCTCCGATGTGTGCGATGGCGCGTGTCATGCAAATCGGGTGCCGTTTCGCACCACTTTTACTTCGGAAATGAAACTCTCCGAAACACCCAAAACATGTTTGTTTGGCCCATCAAGTCTATCGGATGTGTTTTTGGGTGTGCTTTCACGGAAGGGGTTCCGATGTGTGCGATGGCGTGTCATGCAAATCGGGTGCCGTTTTCGCACCACTTTTACTTCGGAAATGAAACCTCCGAAACACCAAAACATTGTTTCCAATCAAGTCCGGATGTGTTTTTGGTGTGCTTCACGGAAGGTTCCGATGTGTGCGATGGCGCGTGTCATGCAAATCGGGTGCCGTTTTCGCACCACTTTTACTTCGAAATGAAACTCTCCGAAACACCCAAAAATGTTTTTGGCCCAAACGAGTGTATCGGATATGTTTTTGGGTGTGCTTCGACGGAAGGGTTCCGATGGGTTTCGATGGCGCGTGTCATGCAAATCGGGTGCCCTTTTTCGCACCACTTTTACTTCGGAAAATGAAACTCTCCGAAACACCCAAAACATGTTTGTTTGGCCCAATCAAGTCTATCGGATGCTTTTGGGGTGTGCTTTCACGGAAGGGTTCCGATGTTGCGATGGCGCGTGTCATGCAAATCGGGTGCCGTTTTCGCACCACTTTTACTTCGGAAATGAAACTCTCCGAAACACCCAAAACATGTTTGTTTGGCCCAAACGAGTGATCGGATGTGTTTTTGGGTGTGCTTCACGGAAGGGTTCCGATGTGTTCGATGGCGCGTGTCATGCAAATCGGGTGCCGTTTTCGCACCACTTTTACTTCGGAAATGAAACTCTCGAAACACCCAAAACATGTTTGTTTGGCCCAAACGAGTGTATCGGATGTGTTTTTTGGTGTGCTTCACGGAAGGGTTCCGATGTGTGCGATGGCGCGTGTCATGCAAATCGGGTGCCGTTTTCGCACCACTTTTACTTCGGAAATGAAACTTCCGAAACAACCAAAACATGTTTGTTTGGCCAACAAGTCTATCGATGTGTTTTTGGGTGTGCTTTCACGAAGGGTTCCGATGTGTGCGATGCGCGTGTCATGCAAATCGGGTGCCGTTTTCGCACCACTTTTACTTCGGAAATGAAACTCCGAAACAACCAAAACATGTTTGTTTGGCCCAAACGAGTGTATCGGATGTGTTTTTGGTGTGCTTCGACGGAAGGGTTCCGAATGGCGCGTGTCATGCAAATCGGGTGCCGTTTTCGCACCACTTTTACTTCGGAAATGAAACTCTCCGAAACACCCAAAACATGTTTGTTTGGCCCAAACGAGTGTATCGGATGTGTTTTTGGGTGTGCTTTCACGGAAGGGTTCCGATGTGTGCGATGGCGCGTGTCATGCAAATCGGGTGCCGTTTTCGCACCACTTTTACTTCGGAAATGAAACTCTCCGAAACAACCAAAACATGTTTGTTTGGCCCAAACGAGTGTATCGGATGTGTTTTGGTGTGCTTTCACGGAAGGGTTCCGATGTGTGCGATGGCGCGTGTCATGCAAATCGGTGCCGTTTTCGCACCACTTTTACTTCGAAAATGAAACTCTCCGCAAAACATGTTTGTTTGGCAAACGAGTGTATCGGATTTTGGTGTGCTTTTTCCGATGTGTTCGATGGCGCGTGTCATGCAAATCGGGTGCCGTTTTCGCACCACTTTTACTTCGGAAATGAAACTCTCCAAACACCCAAAACATGTTTGTTTGGCCCAAACGAGTATCGGATGTGTTTTTGGGTGTGCTTTCACGGAAGGGTTCCGATGTGTGCGATGGCGCGTGTCATGCAAATCGGGTGCCGTTTTCGCACCACTTTTACTTCGGAAATGAAACTCTCCGAAACACCCAAAACATGTTTGTTTGGCCCAAAACGAGTGTATCGGATGCGTTTTTGTGTGCTTCACGTAAGGGCTCCGATGTGTGCGATGGCGCGTGTCATGCAAATCGGGTGCCGTTTCGCACCACTTTTACTTCGAAATGAAACTCTCCGAAACACCCAAAACATGTTTGTTTGGCCCAATCAGTCTATCGATGTGTTTTTGGGTGTGCTTTCACGAAGGGTTCCGATGTGTGCGATGGCGCGTGTCATGCAAATCGGGTGCCGTTTTCGCACCACTTTTACTTCGGAAATGAAAACTTCCGAAACATCCAAAACATTTGTTTCCAAACGAGTGTATCGGATGCGTTTTTGGTGTGCTTCGACGTAAGGGCTCCGATGTGTGCGAGGCGCGTGTCATGCAAATCGGGTGCCGTTTTCGCACCACTTTTACTTCGGAAATGAAACTCTCCGAAACACCCAAAAACATGTTTGTTTGGCCCAAACGAGTCTATCGGATGTGTTTTTGGGTGTGCTTTCAAGGGTTCCGATGTGTGCGATGGCGCGTGTCATGCAAATCGGGTGCCGTTTTCGCACCACTTTTACTTCGGAAATGAAACTCTCCAAAACACCCAAAACATGTTTGTTTGGCCAAAACGAGTGTATCGGATGCGTTTTTTGGTGTGCTTTGAAGGGCTCCGATGTGTGCGATGGCGCGTGTCATGCAAATCGGGTGCCGTTTTCGCACCACTTTTACTTCGGAAATGAAACTCTCCGAAACACCCAAAACATGTTTGTTTGGCCCAAACATCGGATGTGTTTTTGGGTGTGCTTTCAGGAAGGGTTCCGATGTGTGCGATGGCGCGTGTCATGCAAATCGGGTGCCGTTTCGCACCACTTTTACTTCGGAAATGAAACTCTCCGAAACACCAAAACATGTTTGTTTGGCCCGAGTGTATCGGATGCGTTTTTGGTGTGCTTCACGAAGGGCTCCGATGTGTGCGATGGCGCGTGTCATGCAAATCGGGGCCGTTTTCGCACCACTTTTACTTCGGAAATGAAACTCTCCGAAACAACCAAAACATGTTTGTTTGGCCCAAACGTATCGGATGTGTTTTGGGTGTGCTTTCACGGAAGGGTTCCGATGTGTGCGATGGCGCGTGTCATGCAAATCGGGTGCCGTTTTCGCACCACTTTTACTTCGGAAATGAAAACTTCCGAAACATCCAAAACATGTTTCCAAACGAGTGTATCGGATGTTTTTGGCTGTGCTTCGACGTAAGGGCTCCGATGTGTGCGATGGCGCGTGTCATGCAAATCGGGGTGCCGTTTTCGCACCACTTTTACTTCGGAAATGAAACTCTCCGAAACACCAAAAATGTTTGTTTGGCCCAAACGAGTGTATCGGATGTGTTTTTGGGTGTGCTTTCCCGATGTGTGCGATGGCGCGTGTCATGCAAATCGGGTGCCGTTTCGCACCACTTTTACTTCGGAAATGAAACTCTCCGAAACACCCAAAACATGTTTGTTTGGCCCAAACGAGTGTATCGATGTGTTTTTGGGTGTGCTTTCACGGAAGGGTTCCGATGTGTGCGATGGCGCGTGTCATGCAAATCGGGTGCCGTTTTCGCACCACTTTTACTTCGGAAATGAAACTCTCCGAAACACCCAAAACATGTTTGTTTGGCCCAAAAGTGTATCGGATGTGTTTTTGGTGTGCTTCACGGAAGGGTTCCGATGTGTGCGATGGCGCGTGTCATGCAAATCGGGTGCCGTTTTCGCACCACTTTTACTTCGGAAATGAAACCTTCCCAAACACCCAAAACATGTTTGTTTGGCCCAAACGAGTGTCGGAACGAAGGGCTCCGATGTGTGCGATGGCGCGTGTCATGCAAATCGGGGTGCCGTTTTCGCACCACTTTTACTTCGGAAATGAAACTCTCCGAAACAAAAAAACATGTTTGTTTGGCCCAAAATCGGATGTGTTTTTGGGTGTGCTTTCACGGAAGGGTTCCGATGTGTGCGATGGCGCGTGTCATGCAAATCGGGTGTTTCGCACCACTTTTACTTCGGAAATGAAACTCTCCGAAACACCCAAAACATGTTTGTTTGGCCCAAACGAGTGTATCGGATGTGTTTTTGGGTGTGCTTTCACGGAAGGGTTCCGATGTGTGCGATGGCGCGTGTCATGCAAATCGGGTGCCGTTTTCGCACCACTTTACTTCGGAAATGTCCGTTTGGATCGCTTCCGATGTGTGCGACATGCAAATCGGGTGCCGTTTTTGCACACTTTTACTTCGGAAATGAAACTCTCCGAAACAACCAAAACATGTTTGTTTGGCCCAATCAAGTCTATCGATGTGTTTTTGGTGTGCTTTCACGGAAGGGTTCCGATGTGTGCGATGGCGCGTGTCATGCAAATCGGGTTTTCGCACCACTTTTACTTCGGAAATGAAACCTTCCGAAACACCCAAAACATGTTTGTTTGGCCCAAACGAGTGTATCGGATGCTTTTGGTGTGCTTCGACGTAAGGGCTCCGATGTGTGCGATGGCGCGTGTCATGCAAATCGGGGTGCCGTTTTCGCACCACTTTTACTTCGGAAATGAAACTCTCCGAAACACCCAAAACATGTTTGTTTGGCCCAAACGAGTGTATCGGATGCGTTTTTCGGTGTGCTTCACGAAGGGCTCCGATGTGTGCGATGGCGCGTGTCATGCAAATCGGTGTTTTTCGCACCACTTTTACTTCGGAAATGAAACTCCGAAACACCAAAACATGTTTGTTTGGCCCATCAAGTCTATCGGATGTGTTTTTGGTGTGCTTTCACGGAAGGGTTCCGATGTGTGCGATGGCGCGTGTCATGCAAATCGGGTGCGTTTTCGCACCAATTTTACTTCGGAAATGAAACCTTCCGAAACACCCAAAACATGTTTGTTTGGCCCAAACGAGTGTATCGGATGCGTTTTTGGCTGTGCTTCGACGTAAGGGCTCCGATGTGTGCGATGGCGCGTGTCATGCAAATCGGGGTGCCGTTTTCGCACCACTTTTACTTCGGAAATGAAACTCTCCGAAACACCCAAAACATGTTTGTTTGGCCCAAACGAGTGTATCGGATGTGTTTTTGGGTGTGCTTTCACGAAGGGTTCCGATGTGTGCGATGGCGCGTGTCATGCAAATCGGGTGCCGTTTTCGCACCACTTTTACTTCGGAAATGAAACTCTCCGAAACACCCAAAACATGTTTGTTTGGCCCAAACGAGTGTATCGGATGCGTTTTTGGGTGTGCTTTCACGAAGGGTTCCGATTGTGCGATGGCGCGTGTCATGCAAATCGGGGTGCCGTTTTCGCACCACTTTTACTTCGGAAATGAAACTCTCGAAACACCCAAAACATGTTTGTTTGGCCCAAACAAGTCTATCGGATGTTTGGTGTGCTTTCACGGAAGGGTTCCGATGTGTGCGATGGCGCGTGTCATGCAAATCGGGTGCCGTTTTCGCACCACTTTTACTTCGGAAATGAAACTCTCCGAAACACCCAAAATGTTTGTTTGGCCCAAACGAGTGTATCGGATGTGTTTTTGGGTGTGCTTCACGGAAGGGTTCCGATGTGTGCGATGGCGCGTGTCATGCAAATCGGGTGCCGTTTTACTTTTACTTCGGAAATGAAACTCTCCGAAACACCAAAAACATGTTTGTTTGGCCCAATCAAGTCTATCGGATGTGTTTTTGGGTGTGCTTTCACGGAAGGGTTCCGATGTGTGCGATGGCGCGTGTCATGCAAATGTTTTCGCACCTTTTACTTCGGAAATGTCCGAAACACCCAAAACATGTTTGTTTGGCCCAAACGAGTGTATCGGATGCGTTTTTGGTGTGCTTCGACGAAGGGTTCCGATGTGTGCGATGGCGCGTGTCATGCAAATCGGGTGCCGTTTTTGCACCACTTTTACTTCGGAAATGAAACTCTCCGAAACAACCAAAACATGTTTGTTTGGCCCAATCAAGTCTATCGGATGTGTTTTTGTGTGCTTTCACGGAAGGGTTCCGATGTGTGCGATGGCGCGTGTCATGCAAATCGGGTGCCGTTTTCGCACCACTTTTACTTCGGAAATGAAACCTTCCGAAACACCCAAAACATGTTTGTTTGGCCCAAACGAGTGTATCGGATGCATTTTTGGCTGTGCTTCGACGTAAGGGCTCCGATGTGTGCGATGCGCGTGTCATGCAAATCGGGGTGCCGTTTTCGCACCACTTTTACTTCGGAAATGAAACTCTCCGAAACACCCAAAACATGTTTGTTTGGCCCAAACGAGTGTATCGGATGCGTTTTTTCGGTGTGCTTCGACCTCCGATGTGTGCGATGGCGCGTGTCATGCAAATCGGGGCCGTTTTCGCACCACTTTTACTTCGGAAATGAAACTCTCCGAAACACCCAAAACATGTTTGTTTGGCCCAATCAAGTCTATCGGATGTGTTTTTGGGTGTGCTTTCACGGAAGGGTTCCGATGTGTGCGATGGCGCGTGTCATGCAAACGGGTGCGTTTTCGCACCAATTTTACTTCGGAAATGAAACCTTCCAAACACCCAAAACATGTTTGTTTGGCCCAAACGAGTGTATCGGATGCGTTTTTGGCTGTGCTTCGACGTAAGGGCTCCGATGTGTGCGATGGCGCGTGTCATGCAAATCGGGTGCCGTTTTCGCACCACTTTTACTTCGGAAATGAAACTCTCCGAAACACCCAAAACATGTTTGTTTGGCCCAAACGAGTGTATCGGATGTGTTTTTGGGTGTGCTTTCACGGAAGGGTTCCGATGTGTGCGATGGCGCGTGTCATGCAAATCGGGTGCCGTTTTCGCACCACTTTTACTTCGGAAATGAAACTCTCCGAAAACCCAAAACATGTTTGTTTGGCCCAAACGAGTGTATCGGATGCGTTTTTGGTGTGCTTCGACGAAGGGCTCCGATGTGTGCGATGGCGCGTGTCATGCAAAATCGGGTGCCGTTTTCGCACCACTTTTACTTCGGAAATGAAACTCTCCGAAACACCCAAAACATGTTTGTTTGGCCCAATCAAGTCTATCGATGTTTTTTGGGTGTGCTTTCACGGAAGGGTTCCGATGTGTGCGATGGCGCGTGTCATGCAAATCGGGGTGCCGTTTTCGCACCACTTTTACTTCGGAAATGAAACTCTCCGAAACACCCAAAACATGTTTGTTTGGCCCAAAAGTGTATCGGATGTGTTTTTGGGTGTGCTTTCACGGAAGGGTTCCGATGTGTGCGATGGCGCGTGTCATGCAAATCGGGTGCCGTTTTCGCACCACTTTTACTTCGGAAATGAAACTCTCCGAAAAACCAAAACATGTTTGTTTGGCCCAATCAAGTCTATCGGATGTGTTTTTGGTGTGCTTTCACGGAAGGGTTCCGATGTGTGCGATGGCGCGTGTCATGCAAATCGGGTGCGTTTTCGCACCACTTTTACTTCGGAAATGAAACACCCAAAACATGTTTGTTTGGCCCAAACGAGTGTTCGGATGCGTTTTTGGCTGTGCTTCGACGTAAGGGCTCCGATGTGTGCGATGGCGCGTGTCATGCAAATCGGGTGCCGTTTTTGCACACTTTTACTTCGGAAATGAAACTCTCCGAAACAACCAAAACATGTTTGTTTGGCCCAATCAAGTCTATCGGATGTGTTTTTGGTGTGCTTTCACGGAAGGGTTCCGATGTGTGCGATGCGTGTCATGCAAATCGGGTGCGTTTTCGCACCACTTTTACTTCGGAAATGAAACTTCCGAAACACCCAAAACATGTTTGTTTGGCCCAAACGAGTGTATCGGATGCTTTTGGCTGTGCTTCGACGTAAGGGCTCCGATGTGTGCGATGGCGCGTGTCATGCAAATCGGGGTGCCGTTTTCGCACCACTTTTACTTCGGAAATGAAACTCTCCGAAACACCCAAAACATGTTTGTTTGGCCCAAACGAGTGTATCGGATGCGTTTTTGGTGTGCTTCGACGAAGGGCTCCGATGTGTGCGATGGCGCGTGTCATGCAAATCGGGGTCCCTTTTCGCACCACTTTTACTTTGGAAATGAAACTCTCCGAAACACCCAAAACATGTTTGTTTGGCCCAATCAAGTCTATCGGATGTGTTTTTGGGTGTGCTTTCACGGAAGGGTTCCGATGTGTGCGATGGCGCGTGTCATGCAAACCGGGTGCCGTTTTCGCACCAATTTTACTTCGGAAATGAAACCTTCCCAAACACCCAAACATGTTTGTTTGGCCCAAACGAGTGTATCGGATGCGTTTTGGGTGTGCTTCGACGTAAGGGCTCCGATGTGTGCGATGCGCGTGTCATGCAAATCGGGGTGCCGTTTTCGCACCACTTTTACTTCGGAAATGAAACTCTCCGAAACACCCAAAACATGTTTGTTTGGCCCAAACGAGTGTATCGGATGTGTTTTTGGGTGTGCTTTCACGGAAGGGTTCCGATGTGTGCGATGGCGCGTGTCATGCAAATCGGGTGCCGTTTTCGCACCACTTTTACTTCGGAAATGAAACTCTCCGAAACACCAAAACATGTTTGTTTGGCCCAAACGAGTGTATCGGATGCGTTTTTGGTGTGCTTCGACGTAGGGCTCCGATGTGTGCGATGGCGCGTGTCATGCAAATCGGGTGCCGTTTTCGCACCACTTTTACTTCGGAAATGAAACTCTCGAAACACCCAAAACATGTTTTTTGGCCCAATCAAGTCTATCGATGTGTTTTTTGGGTGTGCTTTCACGGAAGGGTTCCGATGTGTGCGATGGCGCGTGTCATGCAAATCGGGTGCCGTTTTCGCACCACTTTTACTTCGGAAATGAAACTCTCCGAAACACCCAAAACATGTTTGTTTGGCCAAATGAGTGTATCGATGTGTTTTTGGTGTGCTTTCACGGAAGGGTTCCGATGTGTGCGATGGCGCGTGTCATGCAAATCGGGTGCCGTTTTCGCACCACTTTTACTTCGGAAATGAAACTCTCCGAAATAACCAAAACATGTTTGTTTGGCCCAATCAAGTCTATCGGATGTGTTTTGGGTGTGCTTTCACGGAAGGGTTCCGATGTGTGCGATGGCGCGTGTCATGCAAATCGGGTGCGTTTTCGCACCACTTTTACTTCGGAAATGTCCGAAACACCCAAAAATGTTTGTTTGGCCCAAACGAGTGTATCGGATGCGTTTTTGGTGTGCTTCAAATGTGTGCGATCGCGTGTCATGCAAATCGGGTGCCGTTTTTTGCACACTTTTACTTCGGAAATGAAAACTCTCCGAAACAACCAAAATGTTTGTTTGGCCCAAAGTTATCGTTTTTGGTGTGCTTTCACGGAAGGGTTCCGATTTGTGCGATGGGTGTCATGCAAACCGGGTGCGTTTTCGCACCACTTTTACTTCGGAAATGAAACCTTCCGAAACACCCAAAACATGTTTGTTGGCCCAAACGAGTGTATCGGATGCTTTGGCTGTGCTTCGACGTAAGGGCTCCGATGTGTGCGATGGCGCGTGTCTGCAAATTGCCGTTTTCGCACCACTTTTACTTCGGAAATGAAACTCTCCGAAACACCCAAAACATGTTTGTTTGGCCCAAACGAGTGTATCGGATGTTTTTGGTGTGCTTCGACGAAGGGCTCCGATGTGTGCGATGGCGCGTGTCATGCAAATCGGGTGCCGTTTTCGCACCACTTTTACTTCGGAAATGAAACTCTCCGAAACACCCAAACATGTTTGTTTGGCCCAATCAAGTCTATCGGATGTGTTTTTGGTGTGCTTTCACGGAAGGGTTCCGATGTGTGCGATGGCGCGTGTCATGCAAGTTTTCTTTTACTTCGGAAATGAAACAAACACCAAAACATGTTTGTTTGGCCCAAACGAATGCGTTTTTGGTGTGCTTCGACGTAAGGGCTCCGATGTGTGCGATGGCGCGTGTCATGCAAATCGGGGTGCCGTTTTCGCACCACTTTTACTTCGGAAATGAAACTCTCGAAACACCCAAAACATGTTTGTTTGGCCCAAACGAGTGTATCGGATGTGTTTTTGGGTGTGCTTTCACGGAAGGGTTCCGATGTGTGCGATGGCGCGTGTCATGCAAATCGGGTGCCGTTTTCGCACCACTTTTACTTCGGAAATGAAACTCTTTGTTTGGCCCAAACGAGTGTATCGGATGCGTTTTTGGTGTGCTTCGACGAAGGGCTCCGATGTGTGCGATGGCGCGTGTCATGCAAATCGGGTGCCGTTTTCGCACCACTTTTACTTCGGAAATGAAACTCTCCGAAACACCCAAAACATGTTTGTTTGGCCAATCAAGTCTATCGATGTGTTTTTGGGTGTGCTTTCACGGAAGGGTTCGATGTGTGCGATGGCGCGTGTCATGCAAATGTGTTTTCGCACCACTTTTACTTCGGAAATGAAACTCTCCGAAACACCCAAAACATGTTTGTTTGGCCCAAATAGTGTATCGATGTGTTTTTGGGTGTGCTTTCACGGAAGGGTTCCGATGTGTGCGATGGCGCGTGTCATGCAAATCGGGTGCCGTTTTCGCACCACTTTTACTTCGGAAATGAAACTCTCCGAAACACCCAAAACATGTTTGTTTTGGCCAATCAGTCTATCGGATGTGTTTTTGGGTGTGCTTCACGGAAGGGTTCCGATGTGTGCGATGGCGCGTGTCATGCAAATCGTTCGGAAATGACAAAACGAAAAAGGGCTCCGATGTGTGCGATGTCATGCAAATCGGGGTGCCGTTTTTCGCACCACTTTTACTTCGGAAATGAAACTCTCCGAAACAACCCAAAACATGTTTGTTTGGCCCAATCAAGTCTATCGGATGGTTTTTGGGTGTGCTTTCACGAAGGGTTCCGATGTGTGCGATGGCGCGTGTCATGCAAATCGGGTGTTTTCGCACCACTTTTACTTCGGAAATGAAACCTTCCGAAACACCCAAAACATGTTTGTTTTGGCCCAAACGAGTGTATCGGATGTTTTTGGTGTGCTTCACGAAGGGTCCGATGTGTGCGATGGCGCGTGTCATGCAAATCGGGTGCCGTTTTCGCACCACTTTTACTTCGGAAATGAAACTTCCGAAACACCCAAAACATGTTTGTTTGGCCCAAACGAGTGTATCGGATGCGTTTTCGGTGTGCTTCGACGTAAGGGCTCCGATGTGTGCGATGGCGCGTGTCATGCAAATCGGGTCCCTTTCGCACCACTTTTACTTCGGAAATGAAACTCTCCGAAACACCCAAAACATGTTTGTTTGGCCCAATCAAGTCTATCGGATGTGTTTTTGGGTGTGCTTTCACGGAAGGGTTCCGATGTGTGCGATGGCGCGTGTCATGCAAAGTTTTCGCACCTTTTACTTCGGAAATGAAACTGTTTGTTTGGGAATGCTTCACGAAATGTGTGCGATCGTGTCATGCAAATCGCCGTTTTCGCCACTTTTACTTCGGAAATGAAACTCTCCGAAACACCCAAAACATGTTTGTTTGGCCCAAACGAGTGTATCGGATGTGTTTTTGGGTGTGCTTTCACGGAAGGGTTCCGATGTGTGCGATGGCGCGTGTCATGCAAATCGGGTGCCGTTTTCGCACCACTTTTACTTCGGAAATGAAACTCTCCGAAACACCCAAAACATGTTTGTTTGGCCAAACGAGTGTATCGGATGCGTTTTTCGGTGTGCTTACGGGGGCTCGATGTGTGCGATGGCGCGTGTCATGCAAATCGGGTGCCGTTTTCGCACCACTTTTACTTCGGAAATGAAACTCTCGAAACACCCAAAAACATGTTTGTTTGGCCCAATCAAGTCTATCGATGGTTTTTGGTGTGCTTTCACGGAAGGGTTCCGATGTGCGATGGCGCGTGTCATGCAAATCGGGTGCCGTTTTCGCACCACTTTTACTTCGGAAATGAAACTCTCCGAAACACCAAAATGTTTGTTTGGCCCAAATGAGTGTATCGATGTGTTTTTGGGTGTGCTTCACGGAAGGGTTCCGATGTGTGCGATGGCGCGTGTCATGCAAATCGGGTGCCGTTTTCGCACCACTTTTACTTCGGAAATGAAACTCTCCGAAAACCAAAACATGTTTGTTTGGCCCAATCAAGTCTATCGGATGTGTTTTTGGGTGTGCTTTCACGGAAGGGTTCCGATGTGTGCGATGGCGCGTGTCATGCAAAATTTCGCACCACTTTTACTTCGGAAATGGCAAAACATGTTTGTTTGGCCCAAACGAGTGTATCGGATGCGTTTTTTGGTGTGCTTCGACGTAAGGGCGATGTGTGCGATGGCGCGTGTCATGCAAATCGGGGTGCCGTTTTTTGCACCACTTTTACTTCGGAAATGAAACTCTCCGAAACAACCAAAACATGTTTGTTTGGCCCAAAAGTGTATCGATGTGTTTTTGGTGTGCTTTCACGGAAGGGTTCCGATGTGTGCGATGGCGCGTGTCATGCAAACGGGTTTTCGCACCACTTTTACTTCGGAAATGAAACTTCCGAAACACCCAAAACGTTTGTTTGGCCCAAACGAGTGTATCGGATGCTTTTTCTGTGCTTCGACGGTTGTGCGATGGCGCGTGTCCAAATCGGGTGCCGTTTTCGCACCACTTTTACTTCGGAAATGAAACTCTCCGAAACACCCAAAACATGTTTGTTTGGCCCAAACGAGTGTATCGGATGCGTTTTTGGTGTGCTTCGACGAAGGGTTCCGATGTGTGCGATGGCGCGTGTCATGCAAATCGGGTGCCGTTTTCGCACCACTTTTACTTCGGAAATGAAACTCTCCGAAACACCCAAAACATGTTTGTTTGGCCCAATCAAGTCTATCGGATGTGTTTTTTGGTGTGCTTTCACGGAAGGGTTCCGATGTGTGCGATGGCGCGTGTCATGCAAATCGGGTGCCGTTTTCGCACCACTTTTACTTCGGAAATGAAACTTCCCAAACACCCAAAACATGTTTGTTTGGCCCAAACGAGTGTATCGGATGCGTTTTTTGGTGTGCTTCACGTAAGGGCTCCGATGTGTGCGATGGCGCGTGTCATGCAAATCGGGTGCCGTTTTCGCACCACTTTTACTTCGGAAATGAAAACTCTCCGAAACACCCAAAACATGTTTGTTTGGCCCAAACGAGTGTATCGGATGTGTTTTTGGTGTGCTTTCACGGAAGGGTTCCGATGTGTGCGATGGCGCGTGTCATGCAAATCGGGTGCCGTTTTCGCACCACTTTTACTTCGGAAATGAAACTCTCCGAAACACCCAAAACATGTTTGTTTGGCCCAAACGAGTGTATCGATGCGTTTTTGGTGTGCTTCGACGAAGGGCTCCGATGTGTGCGATGGCGCGTGTCATGCAAATCGGGTGCCGTTTTCGCACCATTTACTTCGGAAATGAAACTCTCGAAACACCCAAAACATGTTTGTTTGGCCCAACAAGTCTATCGGATGTGTTTTTGGGTGTGCTTTCACGGAAGGGTTCCGATGTGTGCGATGGCGCGTGTCATGCAAATCGGGGTGCCGTTTTCGCACCACTTTTACTTCGGAAATGAAACTCTCCGAAACACCCAAAACATGTTTGTTTGGCCCAAAAGTGTATCGGATGTGTTTTTGGGTGTGCTTTCACGGAAGGGTTCCGATGTGTGCGATGGCGCGTGTCATGCAAATCGGGTGCCGTTTTCGCACCACTTTTACTTCGGAAATGAAACTCTCCGAAACAACCAAAACATGTTTGTTTGGCCCAATCAAGTCTATCGGATGTTTTTGGGTGTGCTTTCACGGAAGGGTTCCGATGTGTGCGATGGCGCGTGTCATGCAAATCGGGTGCGTTTTCGCACCACTTTTACTTCGGAAATGAAACTTCCCAAACACCCAAAACATGTTTGTTTGGCCCAACGAGTGTATCGGATGCGTTTTTTGGCTGTGCTTCACGTAAGGGTTCCGATGTGTGCGATGCGCGTGTCATGCAAATCGGGTGCCGTTTTCGCACCACTTTTACTTCGAAATGAAACTCTCCGAAACAACCAAAACATGTTTGTTTGG
>LFJQ01000272.1:0-38051 GCA_001182835.1 Oropetium thomaeum | reverse complement strand
CGAGTGTATCGGATGCGTTTTGGTGTGCTTCGACGTAAGGGTCCGATGTGTGCGATGGCGCGTGTCATGCAAATCGGGTGCCGTTTTTCGCACCACTTTACTTCGGAAATGAAACCTTCCGAAACAAAAAAACATGTTTGTTTGGCCCAAACGAGTGTATCGGATGCATTTTTTGGCTGTGCTTCGACGTAAGGGCTCCGATGTGTGCGATGGCGCGTGTCATGCAAATCGGGGTGCCGTTTTCGCACCACTTTTACTTCGGAAATGAAACCTTCCGAAACACCCAAAACATGTTTCTTTGGCCCAAACGAGTGTATCGGATTTTTGGTGTGCTTCGACGTAAGGGCTCCGATGTGTGCGATGGCGCGTGTCATGCAAATCGGGTGCCGTTTTCGCCACACTTTTACTTCGGAAATGAAACTCTCCGAAACACCCAAAACATGTTTGTTTGGCCCAATCAAGTCTATCGGATGTGTTTTTGGGTGTGCTTTCACGGAAGGGTTCCGATGTGTGCGATGGCGCGTGTCATGCAAATCGGGTGCCGTTTTCGCACCACTTTTACTTCGGAAATGAAACTCTCCGAAACACCCAAAACATGTTTGTTTGGCCCAATCAAGTCTATCGGATGTGTTTTTGGGGTTGCTTTCACGGAAGGGTTCGATGTGTGCGATGGCGCGTGTCATGCAAATCGGGTGCCGTTTTTCGCACCACTTTTACTTCGGAAATGAAACTTCCGAAAACCAAAACATGTTTGTTTGGCCAATCAAGTCTAACGGATGTGTTTTTGGGTGGCTTTCGTTCCGATGTGTGCGATGGCGCGTGTCATGCAAATCGGGTGCCGTTTTCGCACCACTTTTACTTCGGAAAAACTTCCGAAAAACCAAAACATGTTTGTTTGGCCCAACGAGTGTATCGGATGCGTTTTTGGTGTGCTTCACAAGGGCTCCGATGTGTGCGATGGCGCGTGTCATGCAAATCGGGTGCCGTTTTCGCACCACTTTTACTTCGGAATGAAATCTCCGAACACCAAAACATGTTTGTTTGGCCCAACGTATCGGATGTGTTTTGGGGTGTGCGGGGGTTCCGATGTGTGCGATGGCGCGTGTCATGCAAATCGGGGTGCCGTTTTCGCACACTTTTACTTCGGAAATGAAACTCTCCGAAAAACACCAAAACATGTTTGTTTGGCCCAAACAAGTCTATCGGATGTGTTTTTTGGGTGTGCTTTCACGGAAGGGTTTCGATGTGTGCGATGGCGCGTGTCATAAATGGGTGCCGTTTTCGCACCACTTTTACTTCGGAAATGAAACTCTCCGAAACACCAAAACATGTTTGTTTGGCCCAATCAGTCTATCGGATGTTTTTGGGTGTGCTTTCACGGAAGGGTTCCGATGTGTGCGATGGCGCGTGTCATGCCGTTTTCGCACCACTTTTACTTCGGAAATGAAACTCTCCGAAACAACCAAAACATGTTTGTTTGGCCCAAACGAATGTATCGGATGTGTTTTTGGGTGTGCTTTCACGGAAGGGTTCCGATGTGTGCGATGGCGCGTTCATGCAAATCGGGTGCCGTTTTCGCACCACTTTTACTTCGGAAATGAAACTCTCCGAAACACCCAAAACATGTTTGTTTGGCCAAACAAGTGTATCGGATGCGTTTTTGGGTGCTTTCACGGAAGGGTTCCGATGTGTGCGATGGCGCGTGTCATGCAAATCGGGTGCCGTTTTCGCACCACTTTTACTCGGAAATGAAATCTTCCGAAAAACCCAAAACATGTTTGTTTGGCCCAAACGAGTGTATCGGATGCGTTTTTGGTGTGCTTCGACGAAGGGCTCCGATGTGTGCGATGGCGCGTGTGCAAATCGGGTGCCGTTTTCGCACCACTTTTACTTCGGAAATGAAATCTTCCGAAAAACACAAAACATGTTTGTTTGGCCCAAACGAGTGTATCGGATGCGTTTTTGGTGTGCTTCGACGACGATGTCGATGGCGCGTGTCATGCAAATCGGGTGCGTTTTCCCACTTTTACTTCGGAAATAAAATCTCCGAAAACACAAAATGTTTGTTTGGCCCAACGAGTGTATCGGATGCGTTTTTGGTGCGCTTCGACGAAGGGCCCGATGTGTGCGATGGCGCGTGTCATGCAAATCGAGGTGCGTTTTCGCACCACTTTTACTTCGGAAATGAAACCTTCCGAAACACCAAAACATGTTTTTTGGCCCAAACGAGTATCGGATGTTTTGGCTGTGCTTCGACGTAAGGGCTCCGATGTGTGCGATGGCGCGTGTCATGCAATCGGGGTGCCGTTTTCGCACCACTTTTACTTCGGAAATGAAACCTTCCGAAACACCCAAAACATGTTTTTTTGGCCAAACGAGTGTATCGGATGTTTTTGGCTGTGCTTCGACGTAAGGGCTCCGATGTGTGCGATGGCGCGTGTCATGCAAATCGGTGCCGTTTTCGCACCACTTTTACTTCGGAAATGTCCGAAACAACCAAACATGTTTGTGCCCCGGATGTGTTTTTGGGTGTGCTTTCAAGGGTTCCGATGTGTGCGATGGCGCGTGTCATGCAAACGTTTCGCACCACTTTTACTTCGAAATGAAACTCTCCGAAACACCCAAAACATGTTTGTTTGGCCCAACAAGTCTATCGTGTGTTTTGGGTGTGCTTTCACGGAAGGGTTCCGATGTGTGCGATGGCGCGTGTCATGCAAATCGGGTTTTTTCGCACCACTTTTACTTCGGAAATGAAACTCTCCGCAAAACATGTTTGTTTGGCCCAATCAAGTTACGGATGTGTTTTTGGGTGTGCTTTCAGGGTTCCGATGTGTGCGATGGCGCGTGTCATGCAAAACACTTTTACTTCGGAATGAAAGAAAAACCAAACATGTTTGTTTGGCCCAAAGAGTGTATCGGATGCGTTTTTGGCTGTGCTTCAACGTAAGGGCTCCGATGCGTGCGATGCGCGTGTCATGCAAATCGGGTGCCGTTTTCGCACCACTTTTACTTCGGAAATGAAAACTCTCCGAAACACCCAAAAATGTTTGTTTGGCCCAAACGAGTGTATCGGATGTGTTTTTGGTGTGCTTCACGGAGGGTTCCGATGTGTGCGATGGCGCGTGTCATGCAAATCGGGTGCGTTTTCGCACCTACGGAAATGAAACTCCGAACAACCAAAACATGGTGCTTGGGTGTGCTTTCACGGTTTCGATGTGTGCGATGGCGCGTGTCATGCAAATTGGTGCCGTTTTCGCACCACTTTTACTTCGGAAATGAAACTCTCCGAACACCCAAAACATGTTTGTTTGGCCCAATCAAGTCTATCGGATGTGTTTTGGTGTGCTTTCACGGAAGGGTTCGATGTGTGCGATGGCGCGTGTCATGCCGTTTTCGCACCACTTTTACTTCGGAAATGAAACTCTCCGAAACAACCAAAACATGTTTGTTTGGCCCAAACGAATGTATCGGATGTGTTTTTGGGTGTGCTTTCACGGAAGGGTTCCGATGTGTGCGATGGCGCGTATCATGCAAATCGGGTGCCGTTTTCGCACCACTTTTACTTCGGAAATGAAACTCTCCGAAAACACCCAAAACATGTTTGTTTGGCCAAAACAAGTGTATCGGATGCGCTTTTGGGTGCTTTCACGGAAGGGTTCCGATGTGTGCGATGGCGCGTGTCATGCAAATCGGGTGCCGTTTTCGCACCACTTTTACTTCGGAAATGAAAAACTTCCGAAAAACCCAAAACATGTTTGTTTGGCCCAAACGAGTGTATCGATGCGTTTTTTGGCTGTGCTTCGACGAAGGGCTCCGATGTGTGCGATGGCGCGTGTCACGCAAATCGGGTGCCGTTTTCGCACCACTTTTACTTCGGAAATAAAATCTTCCGAAAAACCAAAATGTTTGTTTGGCCCAAACGAGTGTATCGGATGCGTTTTTGGATGTGCTTCGACGTATGGGCTCCGATGTGTGCGATGCGCGTGTCATGCAATCGGTGTCGTTTTCACCCCACTTTTACTTCGGAAATAAAATTTCCAAAAAACAAAATATGTTTGTTTTGCCCAAGCGAGTGTATCGGATGCGTTTGGGCTGCGCTTCGACGTAAGGGCTCCGATGTGTGCGATGGCGCGTGTCATGCAAATCGGGGTGCCGTTTTCGCACCACTTTTACTTCGGAAATGAAACCTTCCGAAACACCAAAACATGTTTTTGGCCCAAACGAGTGTATCGGATGCATTTTTTGGTGTGCTTCGACGTAAGGGCTCCGATGTGTGCGATGGCGCGTGTCATGCCAATCGGGTGCCGTTTTCGCACCACTTTTACTTCGGAAATGAAACCTCCGAAACACCCAAAACATGTTTCTTTGGCACAAACGAGTGTATCGGATGCTTTTTGGCTGTGCTTCGACGTAAGGGCTCCAATGTGTGCGATGGCGCGTGTCATGCAAATCAGGTGCCGTTTTCGCACCACTTTTACTTCGGAAATGAAACTCTCCGAAACAACCAAAAACATGTTTGTTTGGCCCAATCAAGTCTATCGGATGTGTTTTTGGGTGTGCTTTCAAGGAAGGGTTCCGATGTGTGCGATGGCGCGTGTCATGCAAATCGGGGTGCCGTTTTCGCACCACTTTTACTTCGGAAATGAAACTCTTCCGAAACACCCAACATGTTGTTTGGCCCAATCAAGTCTATCGGATGTGTTTTGGGTGTGCTTCACGGAAGGGTTCCGATGTGTGCGATGGCGCGTGTCATGCAAATCGGGTGCCGTTTTCGCACCACTTTTACTTCGGAAATGAAACTCTCCGAAAACCAAAACATGTTTGTTTGGCCAATCAAGTCTAACGGATGTGTTTTTGGGTGTGCTTTGGTTCCGATGTGTGCGATGGCGCGTGTCATGCAAATCGGGTGCCGTTTTCGCACCACTTTTACTTCGGAAATGAAATCTTCCGATGTTTGTTTGGCCAAACGAGTGTATCGGATGCGTTTTGGCTGTGCTTCAACGTAAGGGTCCGATGCGTGCGATGGCGCGTGTCATGCAAATCGGGGTGCCGTTTTCGCACCACTTTTACTTCGGAAATGAAACTCTTAAACATGTTTGTTTGGCCCAAACGAGTGTATCGGATGTGTTTTGGGTGTGCTTCCACGGGGGGTTCGATGTGTGCGATGGCGCGTGTCATGCAAATCCGTTTTCGCACCACTTTTACTTCGGAAATGAAACTCTCCGAAACAACCAAACATGTTTGTTTGGCCCAATCAAGTCTATCGATGTGTTTTTGGTGTGCTTTCACGGAAGGTTTCGATGTGTGCGATGGCGCGTGTCATGCAAATTGGGTGCCGTTTTCGCACCACTTTTACTTCGGAAATGAAACTCTCCGAAACACCCAAAACATGTTTGTTTGGAATCGGATGCTTTCACGGAAGGGTTCCGAATGGCGCGTGTGCCCGCGGAAATGGCGTTTGTTTGGCCCAAACGAATGTATCGGATGTGTTTTTGGGTGTGCTTTCACGGAAGGGTTCCGATGTGTGCGATGGCGCGTTTCATGCAAAGGTCCGTTTTCGCACCACTTTTACTTCGGAAATGAAACTTCCGAACACCCAAACATGTTTGTTTGGCAAGTGTATCGGAAGCTTTCACGGAAGGGTTCCGATGTGTGCGATGGCGCGTGTCATGCAAATCGGGTGCGTTTTCGCACCACTTTTACTTCGGTCCGAAAACCCAAAACATGTTTTTTTGGCCCAAACGAGTGTATCATGCGTTTTTGGTGTGCTTCGACGAAGGGCTCCGATGTGTGCGATGGCGCGTGTCATGCAAATCGGGTGCCGTTTTCGCACCACTTTTACTTCGGAAATAAAACTTCCGAAAAACCAAACATGTTTGTTTGGCCCAACGAGTGTTCGGATGCTTTTTGGATGTGCTTCGACGGGGCTCCGATGTGTGCGATGGCGCGTGTCATGCAAATCGGGGTGTCGACTTTTACTTCGGATGTTTGTTTGGCCCAAGCGAGTGTATCGGAACAGGGCTCCGATGTGTGCGATGGCGCGTGTCATGCAAATCGAGCACCACTTTTACTTCGGAAATGAACTTCCGAAACACCAAAACATTTGGCCCAAACGAGTGTATCGGATGTTTTTTGGTGTGCTTCGACGAAGGGCTCCGATGTGTGCGATGGCGCGTGTCATGCAATCGGGTGCCGTTTTTCGCACCACTTTTACTTCGAAATGAAACTTCCGAAACACCCAAAACATGTTTTTTGGCCCAAACGAGTGTATCGGATGTTTTGGCTGTGCTTCGACGTAAGGGCTTGTGTGCGATGGCGGTGTCATGCAAATCGCCGTTTTCGCACCACTTTTACTTCGGAATGAAACTCTCCGAAACAACCAAAACATGTTTGTTTGGGTCTATCGGATGTTTTTGGTGTGCTTTGGTTCCGATGTGTGCGATGGCGCGTGTCATGCAAATCGGGTGCCGTTTTCGCACCACTTTTACTTCGGAAATGAAACTCCGAAACACCCAAAACATGTTTGTTTGGCCCAATCAAGTCTATCGGATGTGTTTTGGGTGTGCTTTCACGGAAGGGTTCCGATGTGTGCGATGGCGCGTGTCATGCAAATCGGGTGCCGTTTTCGCACCACTTTTACTTCGGAAATGAAACTCCGAAACATTGTTTGGCCCAATCAAATCGGATGTTTTGGGTGTGCTTTCACGGAACGATGTGTGCGATGGCGCGTGTCATGCAAATGGGTGCCGTTTTCGCACCACTTTTACTTCGGAATGAAACTCCGAAACACCCAAAACATGTTTGTTTGGCCCAATCAAGTCTATCGGATGTGTTTTGGGTGTGCTTTCACGGAAGGGTTCCGATGTGTGCGATGGCGCGTGTCATGCCGTTTTTCGCACCACTTTTACTTCGGAAATGAAACTCTCCGAAACAACCAAAACATGTTTGTTTGGCCCCGAATGTATCGGATGTGTTTTTGGGTGTGCTTTGGTTCCGATGTGTGCGATGGCGCGTGCAAATCGGGTGCCGTTTTCGCACCACTTTTACTTCGGAAATGAAACTCTCCGAAACACCCAAAACATGTTGTTTGGCCAATGTTTTTGGGTAGCTTTCACGGAAGGGTTCCGATGTGTGCGATGGCGCGTGTCATGCAAATCGGGTGCCGTTTTCGCACACTTCGGAAATGAAATCGAAAAAACCCAAAACATGTTTGTTTGTGTATCGATGTGCTTTCCGCGAAAATGCCGTTTTCGCACCACTTTTACTTCGGTCTTCCGCCCAAACTCGGAAAATGGGCTCCGACGATGGCGCGTGTCATGCAAATCGGGGTGTCGTCGGTGTTTGTTTCCGGATGAACGTAAGGGCTCCGATGTGTGCGATGGCGCGTGTCATGCAAATCGGGTGCCGTTTTCGCTTTTACTTCGGAAATGTTCATGTTTCTTTGGCCCAAACCCAACGTTCCGATGTGTGCGACAAATTCGCACACTTTTACTTCGGAAATGAAACTTCCGAAACACCCAAAACATGTGGCCGGATGCAACGGGGTGTGCGATGTCATGCAAATCAGGTGTTTTCGCACCACTTTTACTTCGGAATGAAACTCTCCGCATGTTTGTTTGGGTCTTCCGATGTGTGCGAATGCAAATCGGGTGCCGTTTTCGCACCACTTTTACTTCGGAAATGAAACTCTCCGAAACACCCAAAACATGTTTGTTTGGGTCTATCGGATGTGTGGGTGTGCTTTCCGATGTGTGCGATGGCGCGTGTCATGCAAATCGGGTGCCGTTTTCGCACCACTTTTACTTCGGAAATGAAACGATGTTTGTTTGGCCGAATCAAGTTAACGATGTGTTTTGGGTGTGCTTTGGAAGGGTTCCGATGTGTGCGATGGCGCGTGTCATGCAAATCGGTGCCGTTTTCGCACCACTTTTACTTCGGAATGCCGAAAAACAAAACATGTTTGTTTGGCCCAAACGAGTGTATCGGATGCGTTTTTGGTGTGCTTCAACGAAGGGCTCCGATGCGTGCGATGCGCGTGTCATGCAAATCGGGGTGCCGTTTTCGCACCACTTTTACTTCGAAATGAAACTCTCCGAAACAAAAACATGTTTGTTTGGCCCAAACGAGTGTATCGGACCGATGCGATGGCGCGTGTCATGCAAATCGGGTGTGTTTTCGCACCACTTTTACTTCGGAAATGAAACTCTCCGAAACAACCAAAACATGTTTGTTTGGCCCAATCAAGTCTATCGGATGTGTTTTTGGGTGTGCTTTCACGGAAGGGTTTCGATGTGTGCGATGGCGCGTGTCATGCAAATTGGGTGCCGTTTTTCGCACCACTTTTACTTCGAAATGAAACTTCCGAAACAAAAACACAATCAAGTCTATCGGATGCTTTGGGTTCCGATGTGTCGATGGCGCGTGTCAGCGGAAATGTCTTGGCCCAAACATCGGATGTGACGGAAGGTTCCGATGTGTGCGATGGCGCGTGCAAATCGTGCCGTTTTCGTACTTCGGAAATGTAAACTTTCCGGAATGTTCCGATGTGTGCGATGGCGCGTGTCATGCAAATCGGGTGCCGTTTTCGCACCACTTTTACTTCGGAAATGTTCCGAAACATGTTTGTTGTGTATCGATAAATGTGTGCGACATGCAAAATCGTCGGGCATGTTTGTTTGGCCCAAACGAGTGTATCTGTGCTTCGAACGATGTGTGCGATGGCGCGTGTCATGCAAAGACTTCGGCGGTTTGTTTGGCCGGAAAAAAAATCAGTTTTACTTCGGAAATGAAACCTTCCGATGTTTCTTTACATCGGATGCAACGTTCCGACGATCGTGTCATGCAAATCGCACCCGGAAATGTCCGAAACACCCAAACATGTTTTTGTGTATCGGATGCAGTGCTTCGACGTAAGGGCTCCCGATGCGCGTGTCATGCAATGTGCCGTTTTCGCACCACTTTTACTTCGGAAATGAAACTCTCCGAAACAACCAAAACGGTCGTGCTTTGTTCCGCGTGTCATGCAAATCGTTCGCGCGGCCTTTAAATGCAAATCGGGTGCCGTTTTCGCACCACTTTTACTTCGGAAATGCGAAACAAAACGAGTGTATCGGATCAAATGTCATGCAAAACCACTTTTACTTCGGAAATGAAACTCTCCGGTTTGTTTGGGTATCGGATGTTTTTGGGTGTGCTTCAAGGGTTCCGATGTGTGCGATGGCGCGTGTCATGCAAATCGGGTGCCGTTTTCGCACCACTTTTACTTCGGAAATGAAATCCGAAAAACCCAAACATGTTTGTTTGGCCCAACCGGATGTGCTTCGACGTAAGGGCTCCGATGTGCGATGGCGCGTGTCATGCAAATCGGGGTGCCGTTTTCGCACCACTTTTACTTCGGAAATGAAACTCTCCGAAACATGTTTGTTTAGTGGGAACCCGATGTGTGCGATTGTCATGCAACGTTTTCGGGAAATGTCCGCGAAACGGAAGGGTTCCGATGTGTGCCGTGTCATGCAAATCGGGTGCCGTTTTCGCACCACTTTTACTTTGGAAACAACCAAAACATGTTTGTTTGTCGCGGAATGCAAATTCGTCGTCTTGTGTAATTTCCGCGACATGCAAATCGGGGTGCCGTTTTCGCGAAATGCGCATGTTTGTTTGGGTATCTGCTTTGGTTCCGATGTGTGCGATGGCGCGTGTCATGCAAATCGCACCACTTTTACTTCGGAAATGAAACTCTCCGAAACACCCAAAACATGTTTGTTTGCCCAAACGAGTGTATCGGATGCGTTTTTGGGTGTGCTTCGAGAAGGGTTCCGAATGGCGCGTGTCATGCAAATCGGGTGCCGTTTTCGCACCACTTTTACTTCGGAAATGGTTTGTTTGGCCCCGGATGCGTTTTGGTGTGCTTCGACCTCCGATTGCGATGGCGCGTGTCATGCAAATCGGGGTGCCGTTTTCGCACCACTTTTACTTCGGAAATGAAACTCCGAAACACCCAAAACATGTTTGTTTGGCCCAAACGAGTGTATCTGCTTTCAAAGGGTTCCGATGTGTGCGATGGCGCGTGTCATGCAAATCGGGTGCCGTTTTCGCACCACTTTTACTTCGGAAATGAAACTCTCCGAAACACCAAAACATGTTTGTTTGGCCCAATCAAGTCTATCGGATGTGTTTTTGGTGTGCTTTCACGGAAGGGTTCCGATGTGTGCGATTGTCATGCAAATCGGGTGCCGTTTTCGCACCACTTTTACTTCGGAAATGAAACCTCCGAAACACCCAAAACATGTTTGTTTGCCCAAAAGTCTATCGATGTGTTTTTGGTGTGCTTCACCGATGTGTGCGATGGCGCGTGTCATGCAAATCGGGTGCCGTTTTCGCACCACTTTTACTTCGGAAATAAATCTTCCGATGTTTGTTTGGCCCAAAAGTGTATCGGATGCGTTTTTGGTGTGCTTCACAAGGGTCCGATGGAAAAATCGGGTGCCGTTTTCGCACCACTTTTACTTCGGGATGTTTGTTTGTGTATCGGATCACGGGTGTGCGATGGCGCGTGTCATGCAAATCGGGTGCCGCACCACTTTTACTTCGGAAATGAAATCTCCGAAAACATGTTTGTTTGGCCCATCGGATGCGTTTTTGGTGTGCTTCGAAAGGGCTCCGATGTGCGATGGCGCGTGTCATGCAAATCGGGTGCCGTTTTCGCACCACTTTACTTCGAAATGAAACTCTCCGAAACAACCAAAACTTTGTTTGGCCCAAAGTCTATCGGATGTGTTTTTGGTGTGCTTCAAGGGTTCCGATGTGTGCGATGGCGCGTGTCATGCAAATCGGGTGCCGTTTTCGCACCACTTTTACTTCGGAAATGAAACTCTCCGAAAAACCCAAACATGTTTGTTTGGCCAAACGGATGCGTTTTTGGTGTGCTTCGACAAGGGCTCCGATGTGTGCGATGGCGCTCATGCAAATCGGGTGCCGTTTTCGCACCACTTTTACTTCGGAAATGAAACTCTCCGTGGCCCAAACGAGTGTATCGGATGCGTTTTTGGTGTGCTTCGACCGATGTGTGCGATGGCGCGTGTCATGCAATCGGGGTGCCGTTTTCGCACCACTTTTACTTCGGAAATGAAATCCGCCAAAACATGTTTGTTTGGCCCAAAAATTCGACAATCCGATGTTTGCGATGGCGCGTGTCATGCAAATCGGGTGCCGTTTTCGCACCACTTTTACTTCGGAAATGAAACTCTCCGAAACAACCAAAACATGTTTGTTTGGCCCAATCAAGTCTATCGGATGTGTTTTTGGGTGTGCTTTCAAGGGTTCCGATGTGTGCGATGGCGCGTGTCATGCAAATCGGGTGCCGTTTTCGCACCACTTTTACTTCGGAAATGTCCGCATGTTTGTTTGGCCCAAACCGGATCGACGTAAGGGCTCCGATGTGTGCGATGGCGCGTGTCATGAATCGGGTGCCGTTTTCGCACCACTTTTACTTCGGAAATGAAACTCTCCGAAACATGTTTGTTTGGCCCAAACCGGATGTGTTTTTGGGTGTGCTTCACTCCGATGTGTGCGATGGCGCGTGTCATGCAAATCGGGTGCCGTTTTCGCACCACTTTTACTTCGGAAATGAAACTCTCCGAAACAACCAAAACATGTTTGTTTGGCCCAATCAAGTCTATCGGATGTGTTTTTGGGTGTGCTTTCACGGAAGGGTTCCGATGTGTGCGATGGCGCGTGTCATGCAAATCGGGTGCCGTTTTCGCACCACTTTTACTTCGGAAATGAAACTTCCGCAAAACATGTTTGTTTGGCCCAATCAAGTCTATCGGATGTGTTTTTTGGGTGTGCTTTCGTTCCGATGTGTGCGATGGCGCGTGTCATGCAAATCGGGTGCCGTTTTCGCACCACTTTTACTTCGGAAATGAAAATCATGTTTGTTTGGCCCAAACGAGTGTATCGATGCGTTTTTGGTGTGCTTCGACAGGGCTCCGATGTTTGCGATGGCGCGTGTCATGCAAATCGGTGCCGTTTTCGGAAATGAAACTCTCCGAAACCCAAAACATGTTTGTTTGGCCCAATCAAGTCTATCGGATGTGTTTGGGTGTGCTTTCGAAGGGTCCGATGTGTGCGATGGCGCGTGTCATGCAAATCGGGTGCCGTTTTCGCACCACTTTTACTTCGGAAATGAAACTCTCCGTTTGTTTGGATCGGATGCTTCAGGGTTCCCGATGGCGCGTGTCATGCAAATCGGGTCCGTTTTCGCACCACTTTTACTTCGGAAATGTCCGAAAACCCAAAACATGTTGTTTGGCCCAAACGAGTGTATCGGATGGTTTTTGGTGTGTTTCACGAAGGGTTCCGATGTGTGCGATGGCGCGTGTCATGCAAATCGGGGTGCCGTTTTCGCACCATTTTACTTCGGAAATGAAACTCTCCGAAACAACCAAAACATGTTTGTTTGGCCCAATCAATCATGTGTTTTTGGGTGTGCTTTCACGGAAGGGTTCCGATGTGTGCGATGGCGCGTGTCATGCAAATCGGGTGCCGTTTTCGCACCACTTTTACTTCGGAAATGCGAAAAACCCAAAACATGTTTGTTGGCCCAAACGAGTGTATCGGATGCGTTTTTGGTGTGCTTCGACGTAAGGGTCCGATGTGTGCGATGGCGCGTGTCATGCAATCGGGGTTTTCGCACCACTTTTACTTCGGAAATGAAACTCTCCGAAACACCCAAAACATGTTTGTTTGGCCCAAACAAGTGTATCGGATGCGTTTTGGGTGCTTTCACGGAAGGGTTCCGATGTGTGCGATGGCGCGTGTCATGCAAATCGGGTGCCGTTTTCGCACCACTTTTACTTCGGAAATGAAACTCTCCGAAACACCCAAAACATGTTTGTTTGGGATGTGTTTTTGGGTGTGCTTTCTCCGATGTGTGCGATGGCGCGTGTCATGCAAATCGGGTGCCGTTTTCGCACCACTTTTACTTCGGAAATGAAACTTCCGTTTGGCCCAATCAAGTCTATCGCTTTTTCCGATGTGTGCGATGGCGCGTGTCATGCAAATCGGGTGCCGTTTTCGCACCACTTTTACTTCGGAAATGAAACTTCCGAAATCAAAACATGTTTGTTTGGCCCAACAAGCGGATGTGTTTTTGGGTGTGCTTTCGAAGGGTTCCGATGTGTGCGATGGCGCGTGTCATGCAAATCGGGTGCCGTTTTCGCACCACTTTTACTTCGGAAATGAAATCTCCGCAAAACATGTTGTTTGGCCCAATTATCGGATGCGTTTTTGGTGTGTTTCGACGTAAGGGTCCGATGTGTGCGATGGGCGTGTCATGCAAATCGGGGTGCCGTTTTCGCACCACTTTTACTTCGGAAATGAAACTCTCCGAAACAACCAAAACATGTTTGTTTGGCCCAACAAGTTTATCGGATGTGTTTTTGGGTGTGCTTCGAAGGGTTCCGATGTGTGCGATGGCGCGTGTCATGCAAATCGGGTGCCGTTTCGCACCACTTTTACTTCGAAATGAAACTTCCGACCCAAAACATGTTTGTTTGGCCCAAACGAGTGTATCGGATGCGTTTTTGGTGTGTTTCGACGAAGGGCTCCGATGTGTGCGATGGCCGTGTCATGCAAATCGGGTGCCGTTTTCGCACCACTTTACTTCGGAAATGAAACTCTCCGAAACAACCAAAACATGTTTGTTTGGCCAATCAAGTCTATCGGATGCTTTCTCCGATGTGTGCGATGGCGCGTGTCATGCAAATCGGGTGCCGTTTTCGCACCACTTTTACTTCGGAAATGAAATCTTCGAAACACCCAAAACATGTTTGTTTGGCCCAATCAAGTCTATCGCATGTGTTTTTGGTGTGCTTTCACGGAAGGTTCCGATGTGTGCGATGGCGCGTGTCATGCAAATCGGTGCCGTTTTCGCACCACTTTTACTTCGGAAATGAAACTCACCGAAACACCAAAACATTTTGTTTGGCCAAAACCGGATGCGTTTTTGGTGTGCTTCACAAGGGTTCCGATGTGTGCGATGGCGCGTGTCATGCAAATCGGGGTGCCGTTTTCGCACCACTTTTACTTCGGAAATGAAACTCTCCGAAACACCCAAAACATGTTTGTTTGGCCAAAACAAGTGTATCGGATGGTTTTGTGCTTTCACGGAAGGGTTCCGATGTGTGCGATGGCGCGTGTCATGCAAATCGGGTGCCGTTTCGCACCACTTTTACTTCGAAATGGAACTCTCCGAAACACCCAAAACATGTTTGTTTGGCCCAACAAGTTATCGATGTGTTTTGGGTGTGCTTTCACGGAAGGGTTCCGATGTGTGCGATGGCGCGTGTCATGCAAATCGGGTGCCGTTTTCGCACCACTTTTACTTCGGAAATGAAACTCTCCGAAACACCCAAAACATGTTTGTTTGGTATCGATGTGTTTTTGGGTGTGCTTTCACGGAAGGGTTCCGATGTGTGCGATGGCGCGTGTCATGCAAATCGGTGCCGTTTTCGCACCACTTTTACTTCGGAAATGAAACTCTCCGAAACACCCAAACATGTTTGTTTGGCCCAAACGAGTGTATCGGATGCGTTTTGGGTGTGCTTTCGACGGAAGGGTTCCGAGCGCGTGTCATGCAAATCGGGTGCCGTTTTCGCACCACTTTTACTTCGGAAATGAAATTCCGAAAAACCCAAAACATGTTTGTTTGGCCCAAACATCGGATGCGTTTTTGGTGTGCTTCAAAGGGTTCCGATGTTTGCGATGGCGCGTGTCATGCAAATGGGTGCCGTTTTCGCACCACTTTTACTTAAATGAAACTTCCGAAACCCAAAACATGTTTGTTTGGCCCAATCAAATCGGATGTGTTTTTTGGGTGTGCTTTAGGGTTCCGATGTGTGCGATCGTGTCATGCAAATCGGTGCCGTTTTCGCACCACTTTTACTTCGGAAATGAAACTCTCCGAAATCCAAAACATGTTTGTTTGGCCCAATCAAGTCTGGATGTGTTTTTGGGTGTGCTTTTTCCGATGTGTGCGATGGCGCGTGTCATGCAAATCGGGTGCCGTTTTTCGCACCACTTTTACTTCGGAAATGAAAATCTTCCGAAAACCCAAAAATGTTTGTTTGGCCCAAACGAGTGTATCGGATGCGTTTTTGGTGTGCTTCACGAAGGGCGATGTGTGCGATGGCGCGTGTCATGCAAATCCCGTTTTCGCACCACTTTTACTTCGGAAATGAAACTCTCCGAAACACCCAAAACATGTTTGTTTGGCCAAACAAGTGTATCGGATGCGTTTTTGGGTGCTTTCACGGAAGGGTTCCGATGTGTGCGATGGCGCGTGTCATGCAAATCGGGTGCCGTTTTCGCACCACTTTTACTTCGGAAATGAAACCTCCGAAACACCCAAAACATGTTTGTTTGCCCAAAAGTCTATCGATGTGTTTTTGGGTGTGCTTTCACGGAAGGGTTCCGATGTGTGCGATGGCGCGTGTCATGCAAATCGGGTGCCGTTTTCGCACCACTTTTACTTCAATGAAACTCTCCGAAACAACCAAAACATGTTTGTTTGGCCCAATGTCTATCGGATGTGTTTTGGTGTGTTTCACGGAAGGGTTCCGATGTGTGCGATGGCGCGTGTCATGCAAAGTTTTCGCACCACTTTTACTTCGGAAATGAAACTCTCCGAAACACCCAAAACATGTTTGTTTGGGATGTGTTTGGGTGTGCTTTCACGGAAGGGTTCCGATGTGTGCGATGGCGCGTGTCATGCAAATCGGGTGCCGTTTTCGCACCACTTTTACTTCGGAAATGAAATCCGAAACACCAAAACATGTTTGTTTGGCCCAAACGAATGTATCGGATGTGTTTTTGGGTGTGCTTTCACGGAAGGGTTCCGATGTGTGCGATGGCGCGTGTCATGCAATCGGGTGCGTTTTCGCACCACTTTTACTTCGGAAATGAAACTCTCCGAAACACCCAAAACATGTTTGTTTGCCCAAACGAGTGTATCGGATGCGTTTTTGGGTGTGCTTCACGGAAGGGTTCCGATGGTTTGGCGCGTGTCATGCAAATCGGGTGCCGTTTTCGCACCACTTTTACTTCGGAAATGAAACTCTCCGAAACACCCAAAACATGTTTGTTTGGAGTCTATCGGATGTGTTTTTGGGTGTGCTTTCACGGAAGGGTTCCGATGTGTGCGATGGCGCGTGTCATGCAAATCGGGTGCCGTTTTCGCACCACTTTTACTTCGGAAATGTCATGTTTGTTTGGCCCAATCAAGTCTATCGGATGTGTTTTTTGGGTGTGCTTTCACGGAAGGGTTCCGATGTGTGGATGGCGCGTGTCATGCAAATCGGGTGCCGTTTTCGCACCACTTTTACTTCGGAAATGAAACTTCCGAAACATGTTTGTTTCTGTATCGATGCGTTTTTGGTGTGCTTCGACGTTCCGATGTTTGCGATGGCGCGTGTCATGCAAATCGGGGTGCCGTTTTCGCACCACTTTTACTTCGAAATGAAACTCTCCGAAACAAAAAACATGTTTGTTTGGCCCAATCAAGTCTATCGGATGTGTTTTTGGTGTGCTTTCACGGAAGGGTTCCGATGTGTGCGATGGCGCGTGTCATGCAAATCGGGTGCCGTTTTCGCACCACTTTTACTTCGGAAATGAACATGTTTGTTTGGAGCGTGCTTTTTAATGGCGCGTGTCATGCAAATCGGGTGCCGTTTTCGCACCACTTTTACTTCGGAAATGCCGCAAAACATGTTGTTTGTGTATCGGATGCGTTTTTGGTGTGTTTCGACGTAAGGGCTCCGATGTGTGCGATGGCGCGTGTCATGCAAATCGGGTGCCGTTTCGACCACTTTTACTTCGGAAATGAAACTCTCCGAAACACCCAAAACATGTTTGTTTGGCCCAACAGTCTATCGGATGTGTTTTTGGGTGTGCTTTCGAAGGGTTCCGATGTGTGCGATGGCGCGTGTCATGCAAATCGGGTGCCGTTTTCGCACCACTTTTACTTCGGAAATGAAACTTTGTTTTTGGCCCAAACATCGGATGTTTTTGGTGTGCTTTCACGAAGGGTTCCGATGTGTGCGATGGCGCGTGTCATGGTGCCGTTTTCGCACCACTTTTACTTCGGAAATGTCCGAAACAACCAAAACATGTTTGTTTGGCCCAATCCGGATGTGTTTTTGGGTGTGCTTTCGAAGGGTTCCGATGTGTGCGATTGTCATGCAAATCGGGTGCCGTTTTCGCACCACTTTTACTTCGGAAATGAAACTTCCGAAACCCAAAACATGTTTGTTTGGCCCAACAAGTCTATCGATGTGTTTTTGGGTGTGTCACGGAAAGGTTCCGATGTGTGCGATGGCGCGTGTCATGCAAATCGGTGCCGTTTTCGCACCACTTTTACTTCGGAAATGAAACTCCGAAAACACCAAAACATGTTTGTTTGGCCAAACGAGTGTATCGGATGCGTTTTTTGTGCTTCACAGGGCTCCGATGTGTGCGATGGCGCGTGTCATGCAAAATTATCGCACCACTTTTACTTCGGAAATGAAACTCTCCGAAACACCCAAAACATGTTTGTTTGGCCAAACAAGTGTATCGGATGCGTTTTGGGTGCTTTCACGGAAGGGTTCCGATGTGTGCGATGGCGCGTGTCATGCAAAATCGCACCACTTTTACTTCGGAAATGAAACTCTCCGAAACACCCAAAACATGTTTGTTTGGCCCAATCAAGTCTATCGGATGTTTTTTGGGTGTGCTTTCACGGAAGGGTTCCGATGTGTGCGATGGCGCGTGTCATGCAAATCGGGTGCCGTTTTCGCACCACTTTTACTTCGGAAATGAAACTTCCGAAACACCCAAACATGTTTGTTTGGTATCGATGTGTTTTGGGTGTGCTTTCACGGAAGGGTTCCGATGTGTGCGATGGCGCGTGTCATGCAAATCGGTGCCGTTTTCGCACCACTTTTACTTCGGAAATGAAACTCTCCGAAACACCCAAAACATGTTTGTTGGCCCAAACGAGTGTATCGGATGCGTTTTTGGGTGTGCTTCACGGAAGGGTTCCGATGTGTGCGATGGCGCGTGTCATGCAAATCGGGTGCCGTTTTCGCACCACTTTTACTTCGGAAATGAAACTTCCGAAAACCCAAAACATGTTTGTTTGGCCCAACGAGTGTATCGGATGGTTTTTGGTGTGCTTCGACGAGGCTCCGATGTGTGCGATGGCGCGTGTCATGCAAATCGGGGTGCCGTTTTCGCACCACTTTTACTTCGGAAATGAAACTCTCCGAAACAACCCAAAACATGTTTGTTTGGCCCAAAAGTTATCGGATGTTTTTGGGTGTGCTTTCGAAGGGTTCCGATGTGTGCGATGGCGCGTGTCATGCAAATCTGCCGTTTTCGCACCACTTTTACTTCGGAAATGAAACTCTCCGAAAAAACCAAAACATGTTTGTTTGGCCCAATCAAGTCTATCGGATGTGTTTTTGGGTGTGCTTTTCGAAGGGTTCCGATGTGTGCGATGGCGCGTGTCATGCAAATCGGGTGCCGTTTTCGCACCACTTTTACTTCGGAAATGAAACTTCCGAAAACCCAAAACATGTTTGTTTGGCCCAAACAGTGTATCGGATGTTTTTTGGTGTGCTTCACGGAAGGTTCCGATGTGTGCGATGGCGCGTGTCATGCAAATGGGGTGCCGTTTCGCACCACTTTTACTTCGGAAATGAAACTCTCCGAAACACCCAAAACATGTTTGTTTGGCCAAACAAGTGTATCGGATGCGTTTTTGGGTGCTTTCAAAGGGGTTCCGATGTGTGCGATGGCGCGTGTCATGCAAATCGGGTGCCGTTTTCGCACCACTTTTACTTCGGAAATGAACTCTCCGAAACACCCAAAAATGTTTGTTTGGCCCAATCAAGTGTATCGGATGTGTTTTTGGGTGTGCTTTCACGGAAGGGTTCCGATGTGTGCGATGGCGCGTGTCATGCAAATCGGGTGCCGTTTTCGCACCACTTTTACTTCGGAAATGAAACTCTCCGAAACAACCAAAACATGTTTTTTGGCCCAAAACAGTTATCGGATGTGTTTTTGGGTGTGCTTTCACGGAAGGGTTCCGATGTGTGCGATGGCGCGTGTCATGCAAATCGGGGTCCGTTTTCGCACCACTTTTACTTCGGAAATGAAACTCTCCGAAACACCCAAAACATGTTTGTTTGGCCCAATCAAGTCTATCGATGTGTTTTGGGTGTGCTTTCACGGAAGGTTCCGATGTGTGCGATGGCGCGTGTCATGCAAATCGTCGGAAATGTCCACACCCAAAACATGTTTGTTTGCCCAAACGAGTGTATCGGATGTGCTTGTTCCGAAATTGTTTGCAAACCATCGGGTTTTTTGTACACTTTCACGGAAGGGTTCCGATGTGTGCGATGGCGCGTGTCATGCAAATCGGGTGCCGTTTTCTTTTACTTCGGAAATGAAACTCCGAAACACCCAAAACATGTTTGTTTGGCCCAATGTCTATCGGATGTGTTTTTGGGTGTGCTTTCACGGAAGGGTTCCGATGTGTGCGATGGCGCGTGTCATGCAAATCGGGTGCCGTTTTCGCACCACTTTTACTTCGGAAATGAAATCTTCCGAAACACCCAAAACATGTTTGTTTGGCCCAAACGAGTGTATCGGATGCGTTTTTGGCTGTGCTTCGACGGAACGATGTTTGCGATGGCGTGTCATGCAAATCGGGTGCCGTTTTCGGAAATGAAACTCTCCGAAACAACAAAATGTTTGTTTGGCCCAATCAAGTCTATCGGATGTGTTTTTGGGTGTGCTTTGGAACGAATGGCGCGTGTCATGCAAATCGTTTACTTTGAAACTCTCCGAAATCCAAAACATGTTTGTTTGGCCCAATCAAGCGGTTTTTGGGTGTGCTTTGTTCCGATGTGTGCGATGGCGCGTGTCATGCAAATCGGGTGCCGTTTTCGCACCACTTTTACTTCGGAAATGAAAACTTCCGAAACACCCAAAACATGTTTGTTTGGCCCAAACGAGTGTATCGGATGTGTTTTTGGTGTGCTTTCACGTAAGGGTTCCGATGTGTGCGATGGCGCGTGTCATGCAAATCGGGGTGCCGTTTTCGCACCACTTTTACTTCGGAAATGAAACTCTCCGAAACAACCAAAACATGTTTGTTTGGCCCAACAAGTGTATCGGATGTGTTTTTGGGTGTGCTTTCAGGAAGGGTTCCGATGTGTGCGATGGCGCGTGTCATGCAAATCGGGGTGCCGTTTTCGCACCACTTTTACTTCGGAAATGAAACTTCCGAAAACCCAAAACATGTTTGTTTGGCCCAACAAGTGTATCGATGCGTTTTTGGTGTGCTTCACGGGGTTCCGATGTGTGCGATGGCGCGTGTCATGCAAATCGGGTGCCGTTTTTCGCACCACTTTTTACTTCGGAAATGAAACTCTCCGAAACACCCAAAACATGTTTGTTTGGCCAAACAAGTGTATCGGATGGTTTTTGGGTGTGCTTCACGAAGGGTTCCGATGTGTGCGATGGCGCGTGTCATGCAAATCGGGGTTGCCGTTTTCGCACCACTTTTACTTCGGAAATGAAACTCTCCGAAACACCCAAAACATGTTTGTTTGGCCCAAACAAGTGTATCGGATGCGTTTTGGGTGCTTTCACGGAAGGGTTCCGATGTGTGCGATGGCGCGTGTCATGCAAATCGGGGGTGCCGTTTTCGCACCACTTTTACTTCGGAAATGAAACTCTCCGAAACACCCAAAACATGTTTGTTTGGCCCAATCAAGTCTATCGCATGTTTTTTGGGTGTGCTTTCACGGAAGGGTTCCGATGTGTGCGATGGCGCGTGTCATGCAAATCGGGTGCCGTTTTCGCACCACTTTTACTTCGGAAATGAAACTCTCCGAAACAACCAAAACATGTTTGTTTGGCCCAATCAAGTCTATCGGATGTGTTTTTGGGTGTGCTTTCACGGAAGGGTTCCGATGTGTGCGATGGCGCGTGTCATGCAAATCGGGGGGCCGTTTTCGCACCAACTTTTACTTCGGAAATGAAACTTCCGAAACACCAAAACATGTTTGTTTGCCCAATCAAGTCTATCGGATGTGTTTTGGGTGTGCTTTCACGGAAGGGTTCCGATGTGTGCGATGGCGCGTGTCATGCAAATCGGGTGCCGTTTTCGCACCACTTTTACTTCGGAAATGAAACCTCCGAAACACCCAAAAATGTTTGTTTGGCCCCAAAGAGTGTATCGGATGTGTTTTTGGTGTGCTTTCACGGAAGGGTCCGATGTGTGCGATGGCGCGTGTCATGCAAATCGGTGCCGTTTTCGCACCACTTTTACTTCGGAAATGAAACTCTCCGAAACAACCAAAAACATGTTTGTTTGGCCAATCAAGTCTATCGGATGTGTTTTTGGGTGTGCTTTCACGGAAGGGTTCCGATGTGTGCGATGGCGCGTGTCATGCAAATCGGGTGCCGTTTTCGCACCACTTTTACTTCGAAATGAAACTCTCCGAAACAACCAAAACATGTTTGTTTGGCCCAATCATCTATCGGATGTGTTTTTGGGTGTGCTTCGGAAAGGGTTCCGATGTGGCGATGGCGCGTGTCATGCAAATCGGGGTCCCGTTTTCGCACCACTTTTACTTCGGAAATGAAACTCTCCGAAACACCAAAACATGTTTTGTTTGGCCCAATCAAGTCTATCGGATGTGTTTTTGGGTGTGCTTTCACGGAAGGGTTCCGATGTGTGCGATGGCGCGTGTCATGCAAATCGGGTGCCGTTTTCGCACCACTTTTACTTCGGAAATGAAACCTTCCGAAACACCCAAAACATGTTTTTTGGCCCAAACGAGTGTATCGGATGTGTTTTTTGGGTGTGCTTTCACGGAAGGGTTCCGATGTGTGCGATGGCGCGTGTCATGCAAATCGGGTGCCGTTTTCGCACCACTTTTACTTCGGAAATGAAACTCTCCGAAACAACCAAAACATGTTTGTTTGGCCCAATCAAGTCTATCGATGTGTTTTTGGGTGTGCTTCACGGAAGGGTTCCGATGTGTGCGATGGCGCGTGTCATGCAAATCGGGTGCCGTTTTCGCACCACTTTTACTTCGGAAATGAAACTCTCCGAAACAACAAAACATGTTTGTTTGGCCCAATCAAGTCTATCGGATGTGTTTTTGGGGTGTGCTTTCACGGAAGGGTTCCGATGTGTGCGATGGCGCGTGTCATGCAAATCGGGGTCCCGTTTTCGCACCACTTTTACTTCGGAAATGAAACTCTCCGAAACACCCAAAACATGTTTGTTTGGCCCAAACAGTGTATCGGATGTGTTTTTGGGTGTGCTTTCACGGAAGGGTTCCGATGTGTGCGATGGCGCGTGTCATGCAAATCGGGTGCCGTTTGCACCACTTTTACTTCGGAAATGAAACTCTCCGAAACAACCAAAAACATGTTTGTTTGGCCCAATCAAGTCTATCGGTGTGTTTTTGGGTGTGCTTTCACGGAAGGGTTCCGATGTGTGCGATGGCGCGTGTCATGCAAATCGGGTGCCGTTTTCGCACCACTTTTACTTCGGAAATGAAACTCTCCGAAACAACCAAAACATGTTTGTTTGGCCCAATCAAGTCTATCGATGTGTTTTTGGGTGTGCTTTCACGGAAGGGTTCCGATGTGTGCGATGGCGCGTGTCATGCAAATCGGTGCCGTTTTCGCACCACTTTTACTTCGGAAATGAAACTCTCCGAAACACCAAAACATGTTTGTTTGGCCCAATCAAGTCTATCGGATGTGTTTTTGGGTGTGCTTTCACGGAAGGGGATGTGTGCGATGGCGCGTGTCATGCAAATCGGGTGCCGTTTTCGCACCACTTTTACTTCGGAAATGAAACCTCCGAAACACCCAAAACATGTTTGTTTGGCCCAAAAGTGTATCGGATGTGTTTTTTGGGTGTGCTTTCACGGAAAGGGTTCCGATGTGTGCGATGGCGCGTGTCATGCAAATCGGGTGCCGTTTTCGCACCACTTTTACTTCGGAAATGAAACTCTCCGAAACAACCAAAACATGTTTGTTTGGCCCAATCAAGTCTATCGATGTGTTTTTGGGTGTGCTTTCACGGAAGGGTTCCGATGTGTGCGATGGCGCGTGTCATGCAAATCGGGGTCCCGTTTTCGCACCACTTTTACTTCGGAAATGAAACTCTCCGAAACACCAAAACATGTTTGTTTGGCCCAAAATCTATCGGATGTGTTTTTGGGTGTGCTTTCACGGAAGGGTTCCGATGTGTGCGATGGCGCGTGTCATGCAAATCGGGTGCCGTTTTCGCACCACTTTTACTTCGGAAATGAAACTCTCCGAAACACCCAAAACATGTTTGTTTGGCCCAATCAAGTCTATCGGATGTGTTTTTGGGTGTGCTTTCACGGAAGGGTTCCGATGTGTGCGATGGCGCGTGTCATGCAAATCGGTGTGCCGTTTTCGCACCACTTTTACTTCGGAAATGAAACTCTCGAAACAACCAAAACATGTTTGTTTGGCCCAATGGATGTGTTTTTGGGTGTGCTTTCACGGAAGGGTTCCGATGTGTGCGATGGCGCGTGTCATGCAAATCGGGTGCCGTTTTCGCACCACTTTTACTTCGGAAATGAAACTCTCCGAAACACCCAAAACATGTTTGTTTGGCCAAGTGTATCGGATGTTTTGGGTGCTTTCACGGAAGGGTTCCGATGTGTGCGATGGCGCGTGTCATGCAAATCGGGTGCCGTTTTCGCACCACTTTTACTTCGGAAATGAAACTCTCCGAAAAACCAAAACATGTTTGTTTGGCCCAAATGTATCGGATGTGTTTTTGGGTGTGCTTTTTTGTGTGCGAATGCAAATCGGGTGCCGTTTTCGCACACTTTTACTTCGGAAATGAAGAAACTGTTTGTTTGGCCCAATCAAGGGATGTGTTTTGGGTGTGCTTTCACGGAAGGGTTCCGATGTGTGCGATGGCGCGTGTCATGCAAATCGGGTGCCGTTTTCGCACCACTTTTACTTCGGAAATGAAACGTTTGTTTGGCCCAATGAACGGAAGGGTTCCGATGTGTTGTCATTCGGCCCGTTTTCGCACCACTTTTACTTCGGAAATGAAACTCCCGAAACACCAAAACATGTTTGTTTGGCCCAATCAAGTCTATCGGATGTGTTTTTGGGTGTGCTTTCACGGAAGGGTTCCGATGTGTGCGATGGCGCGTGTCATGCAAATCGGGTGCCGTTTTCGCACCACTTTTACTTCGGAAATGAAACCTTCCGAAACACCCAAAACATGTTTGTTTGGCCCAAACGAGTGTATCGGATGCGTTTTTGGTGTGCTTCACGTAAGGGTCCGATGTGTGCGATGGCGCGTGTCATGCAAATCGGGTGCCGTTTTCGCACCACTTTTACTTCGGAAATGAAACTCTCCGAAACACCAAAACATGTTTGTTTGGCCCAAACGAGTGTATCGGATGTGTTTTTGGGTGTGCTTTCACGGAAGGGTTCCGATGTGTGCGATGGGCGTGTCATGCAAATCGGGTGCCGTTTTCGCACCACTTTTACTTCGGAAATGAAACTCTCCGAAACACCAAAACATGTTTGTTTGGCCCAATCAAGTCTATCGGATGTGTTTTTGGTGTGCTTTCACGGAAGGGTTCCGATGTGTGCGATGGCGCGTGTCATGCAAATCGGGTGCCGTTTTCGCACCACTTTTACTTCGGAAATGAAACCTCCGAAACACCAAAACATGTTTGTTTGGCCCAATCAAGTCTATCGGATGTGTTTTTGGGTGTGCTTTCACGGAAGGGTTCCGATGTGTGCGATGGCGCGTGTCATGCAAATCGGGTGCCGTTTTCGCACCACTTTTACTTCGGAAATGAAACTCTCCGAAACACCAAAACATGTTTGTTTGGCCAAAACAAGTGTATCGGATGCGTTTTTGGGTGCTTTCACGGAAGGGTTCCGATGTGTGCGATGGCGCGTGTCATGCAAATCGGGTGCCGTTTTCGCACCACTTTTACTTCGGAAATGAAACTCTCCGAAACACCAAAACATGTTTGTTTGGCCCAAACGAGTGTATCGGATGTGTTTTTGGGTGTGCTTTCACGGAAGGGTTCCGATGTGTGCGATGGCGCGTGTCATGCAAATCGGGTGCCGTTTTCGCACCACTTTTACTTCGGAAATGAAACTCTCCGAAACACCCAAAACATGTTTGTTTGGCCCAATCAAGTCTATCGGATGTGTTTTTTGGGTGTGCTTTCACGGAAGGGTTCCGATGTGTGCGATGGCGCGTGTCATGCAAATCGGTGCCGTTTTCGCACTTTTTACTTCGAAAATGAAACAAACACCCAAAACATGTTTGTTTGGCCCAATCAAGTCTATCGGATGTGTTTTTGGTGTGCTTTCACGGAAGGGTTCCGATGTGTGCGACGCGTGTCATGCAAATCGGGTGCGTTTTCGCACCACTTTTACTTCGGAAATGAAACCTTCCGAAACACCCAAAACATGTTTGTTTGGCCCAAAAGTGTATCGGATGCCTGTGCTTCACGAAGGGCTCCGATGTGTGCGATGGCGCGTGTCATGCAAATCGGGGTGCCGTTTTTCGCACCACTTTTACTTCGGAAATGAAACTCTCCGAAACACCCAAAACATGTTTGTTTGGCCCAAACAGTGTATCGGATGTGTTTTTGGGTGTGCTTTCACGGAAGGGTTCCGATGTGTGCGATGGCGCGTGTCATGCAAATCGGGTGCCGTTTTCGCATTTTACTTCGGAAATGAAACTCTCCGAAAACCAAAACATGTTTGTTTGGCCCAATCAAGTCTATCGGATGTGTTTTTGGTGTGGGAATCGAATGCAAATCGGGTGCCGTTTTCGCACCACTTTTACTTCGGAAATGAAACGCGAAACACCAAAACATGTTTGTTTGGCCTCTATCGGTGTGTTTTTGGGTGTGCTTTCACGGAAGGGTTCCGATGTGTGCGATGGCGCGTGTCATGCAAATCGGGTGCGTTTTCGCGCCACTTCGGAAATGAAACTCTCCGAAACACCCAAAACATGTTTGTTTGGCCAAAACAAGTGTATCAGCTTTCACGGAAGGTTCCGATGTGTGCGATGGCGCGTGTCATGCAAATCGGGTTTTTCGGAAATGAAAATGTTTGTTTGGCGGGTGCTTTTTTCGATGGCGCGTGTCATGCAAATCGGGTTTTTGGCGTGTTGAATCAAGTTCGCTTTCGGAAAAGAAAAATGAATGTTTGTTTGGTGTATCGGAAAACGGCCGATGTGTGCGATTGTCATGCAAATCGGGTGCCGTTTTCGGGAAATGTAAATTTGTTTGGCGGATCTTTTCCGATTTCGATGGCGTGTCATGCAAATCGGACCACTTTTACTTCGGAAACGCTCCGAATGTTTGTTTGGCCCAATCAAGTCTATCGGAACGCCGATGTCGCGTGTCATGCAAATCGGGTGCCGTTTTCGCGGGATGGGTTTGTTTGGCCCAAACGAGTGTATCGGATACGAAGATGTGTGCGATGGCGCGTGTCATGCAAATCGGGTACTTTTACTTCGGACTCTCCGGTTTGTTTGTATCGGAAATTCCGAATGTGTCATGCAAATCGGGTGCCGTTTACTTTTACTTCGGAAATGTGATGTTTGTTTGGCCCAAACGCGCTTTAACATGCAAATCGGGACGGAAATGTTGTTTGTTTGGCCCAAGTCTATCGGCGGAAGGGTTCCGATGTGTGCGGCGATGCAAATCGCGTTTTCGGAAATGAACTGTGTTTGTTTGGCGTCTATCGGATGTCTTTCATTCCGATGTGTGCGACGCGTGTCATGCAAATCGACCACTTTTACTTCGGAAATGGAAACACCCAAACATGTTTGTTTGGCCCATGGGACGTGTGTGCGATATCATGCAATCGGGTGGCACCACTTTTACTTCGTGAAACTCTTGTTTCGTCGTGATTTCCGATGTGTGCGATGGCGCGTGTCACAAATTGCCGTTTACTTGGAAATGAAAGTCTCCGGTTTGTTTGGCCGTGGAATTCCGATGTGTGCGATGGCATGCAAATCGGACTTTTACTTCGGAAATGAAACTCTCCGAAACGTTTGTTTGTGTATCGGATTTTTGGGTGCTTCATTCCGATGTGTGCGAGGCGCGTTCATGCAAATCGGTGCCGTTTTCGCACCACTTTTACTTGAAACTCTCCGAAACAACCAAAACATTTTGTTTGGCGTGGATGTGTTTTTGGGTGTGCTTTCACGCCGATGTGTGCGATGGCGCGTGTCATGCAAATCGGGTGCCGTTTTCGCACCACTTTTACTTCGGAAATGAAACTCTCCGAAACACCCAAAACATGTTTGTTTGGCCGCGGATGACGTGTGCGATGGCGCGTGTCATGCAAATCGACCACTTTTACTTCGAAAATGAAACTCTCCGAAACACCCAAAACATGTTTGTTTGGCCCAATCCTATCGGATGTGTTTTTGGGTGTGCTTTCACGGAAGGGTTCCGATGTGTGCGATGGCGCCAAATCGGGTGCCGTTTTCGCACCACTTTTACTTCGGAAATGGAAACACCCAAAACATGTTTGTTTGGCCGTGGATGTGCTTCACGGAAGGGTTCCGGTGCGATGGCGCGTGTCATGCAAATCGGGTGCCGTTTTCGCACCACTTTTACTTCGGAAATTTCCGGTTTGTTTGGCCCAACGAATCAGATGTGTTTTTGTGTGCTTTCACGGAAGGGTCCGATGTGTGCGATGGCGCGTGTCATGCAAATCGGGTGCCGTTTTCGCACCACTTTTACTTCGGAAATGAACTCTCCGAAACTGTTTGTTTGGCTGTATCGGATGACCCGATGTGTGCGAATGCAAATCGGGTTTTCGCACCACTTTTACTTCGGAAATGAAACACCAAAACATGTTTGTTTTGTATCGGATGCGTTTGTGCTTCATGGGGTCCGATGTGTGCGATGGCGCGTGTCAAAATCGGGTCCGTTTTCGCACCACTTTTACTTCGAAAATGAAACAAACACCCAAAACATGTTTGTTTGGCGTCTATCGATGTGTTTTTGGGTGTGCTTTCACGGAAGGGTTCCGATGTGTGCGATGGCGCGTCAAATCGTTTTCGGAAATGAACTCTCCGTGTTTGTTTGGCCCAATCAAGTCTATCGGATGTGTTTTTGGGTGTGCTTTCACGGAAGGGTTCCGATGTGTGCGATGGCGCGTGTCACAAATCGGCCGTTTTCGCACCACTTTTACTTCGGAAATGAAACTCTCCGAAACACCCAAAACATGTTTGTTTGGCCTGTATCGGATGTGTTTTTGGGTGTGCTTTCACGGAAGGGTTTGTGTGCGATGGCGCGTGTCATGCAAATCGGGTGCCGTTTCGCACCACTTTTACTTCGGAAATGAAACTCTCCGAAATGTTTGTTTGCCGTCTATCGATGTGTTTTTGGTGTGCTTTCACCCGATGTGTGCGATGGCGCGTGTCATGCAAACACCACTTTTACTTCGGAAATGAAACTCTCCGAAACACCAAAACATGTTTGTTTGGCCATGTATCGGATGCACATGTGTGCGATGGCGCGTGTCATGCAAATCGGGACCACTTTTACTTCGTGTTTTGTTTGGTCTATCGATGTGTTTTTGGGTGTGCTTTCACGAAGGGTCCGATGTGTGCGAATGCAAATCGGGTGCCGTTTTCGCACCACTTTTACTTCGGAAATGAAACTCTCCGAAACACCCAAAACATGTTTGTTTGGCGTGTATCGGATGTGTTTTTGGGTGTGCTTTCACGGAAGGGTTCCGATGTGTGCGATGGCGCGTGTCATGCAAATCGGGTGCCGTTTTCGCACCACTTTTACTTCGGAAATGAAACTCCGAAACATTTGTTTGGCCCAAACGAGTTATCGATGTTTTTGGGTGTGCTTCGGAAGGGTTCCGATGTTGCGATGGCGCGTGTCATGCAAATCGGGTGCCGTTTTCGCACCACTTTTACTTCGGAAATGAAACTCTCCGAAACACCCAAAACATGTTTTTTGTGTATCGGCGTTTTTGGTGTGCAAAGGGTTCCGATGTGTGCGATGGCGCGTGTCATGCAAATCGGTGCCGTTTTCGCACCACTTTTACTTCGGAAATGAAACTCTCCGAAACACCCAAAACATGTTTGTTTGGCGAGTGATCGGATGTGTTTTTGACGAAGGGTCCGATGTGTGCGATGGCGCGTGTCATGCAAATCGGGTCCGTTTTCGCACCACTTTTACTTCGAAAATGAAACTCTCCGTGTTTGTTTGGCGTTATCGGTGTTTTTGGGTGTGCTTTCACGAAGGGTGATGTGTGCGATGGCGCGTGTCATGCAAATCGGTTTTCACCACTTTTACTTCCTCTCCGAAACACCCAAAACATGTTTGTTTCAAGTCTATCGTGTGTTTTTGGGTGTGCTTTCACGGAAGGGTTCCGATGTGTGCGATGGCGCGTGTCATGCAAATCGGACTGGAAATGAAACTCTCCGAAACACCCAAAACATGTTTTGTTTGGTGTATCGGATGTTTTGGGTGCTTTCACGGAAGGTTCCAAATGCAAATCGGGTGCCGTTTTCGCACCACTTTTACTTCGGAAATGGTTTGTTTGGCCCAAAAGTCTATCGGATGCTTTTCCGATCGATGGCGCGTGTCATGCAAATCGGGTGCCGTTTTTTTACTTCGTCCGAAACTGTTTGTTTGGCGTGGATAAAGGGTTCCGATGTCGCGTGTCATGCAAATCGATTTACTTCGGAAATGAAACTCTCCGTGTTTGTTGGCGCGGATGTCGGAACCGATGTGTGCGATGGCGCGTGTCATGCGGTTTTTCCCGTTTGTTTGGCTATCGGATGCCGGTTCCGATGTGTGCGATGGCGCGTGTCATGCAAATCGCCGTTTTCGCACCACTTTTACTTCGGAAATGAAACTCTCCGAATGTTTGTTTGGCCCAAATGTATCGGAATTCCGATGTGTGCGAATGCAAATCACTTTTACTTCGGAAATGAAACCTCCGAAACACCAAAACATGTTTGTTTGGCTCTATCGGATGTGTTTTTGGGTGTGCTTCACGTTCCGATGTGTGCGATGGCGCGTGTCATGCAAACGGGTGCCGTTTTCGCGAAATGAAACTCTCTTGTTTGTTTGGCCCAATCAATCGGATGTGTTTTTGGGTGTGCTTTCACGGAAGGGTTCCGATGTGTGCGATCGCGTGTCATGCAAATCGACGGTTTCTGGCACCACTGTGTTGCGGAACTCGACGGACGATGTGTGCGATGGCGCGTGTCATGCAAATCGGGTGCCGTTTTCGCACCACTTTTACTTCGGAAATGAAAAAACACCCAAAACATGTTTGTTTGGCCCAATCAAGTCTATCGGATGTGTTTTGGTGTGCTTTCACGGAAGGGTTCCGATGTGTGCGATTGTCATGCAAATCGGGTGCCGTTTTTTTACTTCGGAAACTCTCCGAAATTTGTTTGCCCAAGTTATCGGTTTTGGCTTTCACGGAAGGTTCCGATGTGTGCGATGGCGCGTGTCATGCAAATCGGGTGCCGTTTTCGCACCACTTTTACTTCGAAAATGAAACTCTCCGAAACTGTTTGTTTGGCCCAATCAAGTCTATCGATCTTTCACGGAAGGGTTCCGATGTGTGCGATGGCGCGTGTCATGCAAATCGGGTGCCGTTTTCGCACCACTTTTACTTCGGAAATGAAACTCTCCGAAACACCCAAAACATGTTTGTTTGGCCAAACGAGTGTATCGGATGCGTTTTTCGTGTGCTTCGAAAGGGCGTGTGCGATGGCGCGTGTCATGCAAATCGGGTGTTTTCGCACCACTTTTACTTCGGAAATGAAACTCTCCGAAACACCCAAAACATGTTTGTTTGGCCAATCAAGTCTATCGATGTGTTTTTGGGTGTGCTTTCACGGAAGGGTTCCGATGTGTGCGATGGCGCGATGCAAATCGGGTGCCTTTTCGCATTTTACTTCGGAAATGAAACTCTCCGAAACACCCAAACATGTTTGTTTGGCCCAATCAAGTCTATCGGATGTGTTTTTGCTTTCACGAAGGGTTCCGATGTGTGCGATGGCGCGTGTCATGCAAATCGGGTGCCGTTTTCGCACCACTTTTACTTCGGAAATGAAACTCTCCGAAACACCCAAAACATGTTTGTTTGGCCGAGTGTATCGGATGTGTTTTTTGGGTGTGCTTTCACGGAAGGGTTCCGATGTGTGCGATGGCGCGTGTCATGCAAATCGGGTGCCGTTTCGCACCACTTTTACTTCGGAAATGAAACTCTCCGAAACACCCAAAACATGTTTGTTTGGCCAAATGTATCGGATGCGTGGTGTGCTTCGACCGATCGATGGCGCGTGTCATGCAAATCGACCACTTTTACTTCGAAATGAAACTCTCCGAAACACCCAAAACATGTTTGTTTGGTGTATCGGATGGTTTTTCCTTTGTAAGGGTTCCGATGTGTGCGATGGCGCGTGTCATGCAAATCGGGTGCCGTTTTCGCACCACTTTTACTTCGAAATGAAACTCTCCGAAACACCCAAAACATGTTTGTTTGGCCGTTCGCATGTGTTTTTGGGTGTGCTTTCACGGAAGGGTTCCGATGTGTGCGATGGCGCGTGTCATGCAAATCGGGGCCGTTTTCGCACCACTTTTACTTCGGAAATGAAACTCTCCGAAACACCCAAAACATGTTTGTTTGGCGTCTATCGGATGTGTTTTTGGGGTGTGCTTTCACGGAAGGGTTCGATGTGTGCGATGGCGCGTGTCATGCAAATCGGGTGCCGTTTTCGCACCACTTTTACTTCGGAAATGAAACTCTCCGAAACACCCAAAACATGTTTGTTTGCCGTGTATCGGATGCGTTTTGCTGAAGGGTTCCGATGTGTGCGATGGCGCGTGTCATGCAAATCGGTGCCGTTTGCACCACTTTTACTTCGGAAATGAACTCCGAAACAACCAAAACATGTTTGTTTGGCCCAATCAGTCTATCGATGTGTTTTTGGGTGTGCTTTCACGGAAGGGTTCCGATGTGTGCGATGGCGCGTGTCATGCAAATCGGGTGCCGTTTCGCACCACTTTTACTTCGGAAATGAAACTCTCCGAAAACACCCAAAACATGTTTGTTTGGCCCAAACAATCGGATGCGTTTTTGGTGTGCTTCAAAGGGTCCGATGTGTGCGATGGCGCGTGTCATGCAAATCGGGTCCGTTTTCGCACCACTTTTACTTCGGAAATGAAACTCTCCGAAACACCCAAAACATGTTTGTTTGGCCCAATCAAGTTATCGCATGTGTTTTTGGGTGTGCTTTCACGGAATGTGTGCGAATGCAAATCGGGTGCCGTTTTCGCACCACTTTTACTTCGGAAATGAAACTCTCCGAAACACCCAAAACATGTTTGTTTGGCGTCTATCGGATGTGTTTTGGGTGTGCTTTCACGGAAGGGTCCGATGTGTGCGATGGCGCGTGTCATGCAAATCGGGCCGTTTTCGCACCACTTTTACTTCGGAAATGAAACTTCCGAAACACCCAAAACATGTTTGTTTGGCCCAAACCATGTTTTTGGGTGTGCTTTCACGGAAGGGTTCCGATGTGTGCGATGGCGCGTGTCATGCAAATCGGGTGCCGTTTTCGCACCACTTTTACTTCGGAAATGAAACTCTTGTTTGTTTGGCCGAGTGTATCGCGTTTGGTGTGCTTCAAAGGGTTCCGATGTGTGCGATGGCGCGTGTCATGCAAACGGGTGCCGTTTTCGCACCACTTTTACTTCGGAAATGAAACTCTCCGAAACACCCAAAACATGTTTGTTTGGCCAAACAGTGTATCGGATGCGTTTTTGGTGTGCTTCGACTCCGATGTGTGCGATGCGCGTGTCATGCAAATCGGGTGTTTTCGCACCACTTTTACTTCGAAAATGAAAACTCTCCGAAACAAAAACATGTTTGTTTGGCCCAATCAAGTCTATCGATGTGTTTTTGGTGTGCTTTCACGGAAGGGTTCCGATGTGTGCGATGGCGCGTGTCATGCAAATCGGACCACTTTTACTTCGGAAATGAAACTCTCCGAAAGTTTGTTTGGCCCAAAAGTCTATCGGATGTGTTTTTGGGTGTGCTTTCACGGAAGGGTTCCGATGTGTGCGATGGCGCGTGTCATTCGGGTGCCGTTTTCGCACCACTTTTACTTCGGAAATGAAACTCTCCGAAATGTTTGTTTTCGTGTATCGGATGCGTTTTGGCTTTCACGGAAGGTTCCGATGTGTGCGATGGCGCGTGTCATGCAAATCGGGTGCCGTTTTCGCACCACTTTCTTCGGAAATGAAACTCTCCGGTTTTTTGGCCCAATCAAGTCTATCGATGTGTTTTTGTGCTTCATGATGCGATGGCGCGTGTCATGCAAATCGGGTGCCGTTTTGCACCACTTTTAAAATGTCCGAAACACCAAAACATGTTTGTTTGGTTATCTTCGGAAGGGTTCCGATGTCGTGTCATGCAAATCGGGTGCCGTTTTTCGCACCACTTTTACTTCGGAAATGAAACTCTCCGAAACACCAAAACATGTTTGTTTGGCCATGTATCGGATGTGTTTCACGGAAGGTTCCGATGTGTGCGATGGCGCGTGTCATGCAAATCGGGTGCCGTTTTCGGAAACTGAAAGTTTAAGCGGATGCTTTTTTGATGTGTCATGCAAATCGACCACTTTTACTTCGGAAACTCTTGTTTGTTGGCCCAATCAAGTCTATCGATGTGTTTTTGGGTGTGCTTTCACCGATGTGTGCGATGGCGCGTGTCATGCAAATCGGGTGCCGTTTTCGCACCACTTTTACTTCGGAAATGGAATGTTTGTTTGCTGTATCGGAACGATGTGTGCGATGGCGTGTCATGCAAATCGGGGTTTTCGCACCACTTTTACTTCGGAAATGGTTTGGCCGTCTATCGAACGGAAGGGTTCCGATGTGTGCGATGGCGCGTGTCATGCAAATCGGGTGCCGTTTTCGCACCACTTTTACTTCGAAACTCTCCGAAACTGTTTGGCCCAATCAAGTCTATCGGATGTGTTTTTGGGTGTGCTTTCACGAAGGGTTCCGATGTGTGCGATGGCGCGTGTCATGCAAATCGGGTGCCGTTTTCGGAAACGGTTTGTTTGGCCCAATTCGCTTTCACGGAAGGGTATGGCGCGTGTCATGCAAATCGGGTGCCGTTTTCGCACCACTTTTACTTCGGAAATGAAACTCTTGTTTGTTTGGCCCAAGCACGGAAATGTGTGCGAATGCAAATCGGGTGCGCACCACTTTTACTTCGGAAATGAAACTCTCCGAAACAACCAAAACATGTTTGTTTGGCCCAATCAAGTCTATCGCTTTCATTCCGATGTGTGCGATGGCGCGTGTCATGCAAATCGGGTGCCGTTTTCGCACCACTTTTACTTCGGAAATGAAACTCTCCGAAACACCAAAACATGTTTGTTTGGCCCAAGTTATCGGATGCTTTCACGGAAGGGTTCCGATGTGTGCGATGGCGCGTGTCATGCAAATCGGGTGCCGTTTTCGCACCACTTTTACTTCGGAAATGAAACTTCCGAAACACCAAAACATGTTTGTTTGGCCCAATGTCTATCGGTGTTTTTGGGTGTGCTTTCACGGAAGGGTTCCGATGTGTGCGATGGCGCGTGTCATGCAAATCGGGTGCCGTTTTCGCACCACTTTTACTTCGGAAATGAAACTCTCCGAAACAACCAAAACATGTTTGTTTGGCCCAATCAAGTCTATCGGATGTGTTTTGGGTGTGCTTTCAAAGGGTTCCGATGTGTGCGATGGCGCGTGTCATGCAAATCGGGTGCCGTTTTCGCACCACTTTTACTTCGGAAATGAAACTTCCGAAACACCCAAAACATGTTTGTTTGGCCCAAAAAATTTTTTGGGTGTGCTTTCACGGAAGGGTTCCGATGTGTGCGATGGCGCGTGTCATGCAAATCGGGTGCCGTTTTCGCACCACTTTTACTTCGGAAATGAAACTCTCCGAAACCCAAAACATGTTTGTTTGGCCATGTATCGGATGCGTTTTTGCTTCAAAGGGTTCCGATGTGTGCGATGGCGCGTGTCATGCAAATCGGGTGCCGTTTTCGCACCACTTTTACTTCGGAAATGAAACTCTCCGAAACACCCAAAACATGTTTGTTTGCGCGTTTTGAAAGGGTCCGACTGTCATGCAAATCGGGTGCCGTTTTCGCACCACTTTTACTTCGGAAATGAAACTCTCCGAATGTTTGTTTGGCCCAGTCTATCGGATGTGTTTTTGGGTGTGCTTTCACGGAAGGGTTCCGATGTGTGCGATGGCGCGTGTCATGCAAATCGGTTTTCGCACCACTTTTACTTCGGAAATGAAACGAAACGTTTGTTTGGCGTGTATCGGATGTGTTTTTGGGTGTGCTTTTCCGCGATGGCGCGTGTCCAAATCGGGTGCCGTTTTCGCACCACTTCTTCGGAAATGAAACTCTCCGAAAAAAACATGTTTGTTTGCGTGTATCGATGAATTCCGATGTGTGCGAATGCAAATCGGGTGCCGTTTTCGCACCACTTTTACTTCGGAAATGAAACTCTCCGTGTTTGTTGGCGGTGACCCGAATGGCATGCAAATCACGTTTGTTTTTGGGTCCCACGGGGTTCCGATGTCGCGTGTCATGCAAATATTTTACTTCGGAAATGAAACTCTCCGAAACACCCAAAACATGTTTGTTTGGTGTATCCGTTTTGGGTGCTTTCACGCCGATGTGTGCGAATGCAAATCGGTTTTTCGCACCACTTTTACTTCGGAAATGAAACTTCCGTTTGTTTGGCCTGTATCGGATGTGTTTTTGGGTGTGCTTTCACGAAGGGTTCCGATGATGGCGCGTTCATGCAAATCGGGTGCCGTTTTCGCACCACTTTTACTTCGGAAATGAAACCTTCTGTATCGGAAATCAAATGCAAATCATTTTACTTCTCTTGTTTGTTTGGCCCAATTCTATCGATGTGTTTTTGGGTGTGCTTTCACGGAAGGGTTCCGATGTGTGCGATGGCGCGTGTCATGCAAATCGGGTGCCGTTTTCGCACCACTTTTACTTCGGAAATGAAACTCTCCGAAACACCAAAACATGTTTGTTTGGCTGTATCGGATGTGTTTTTGGTGTGCTTCGGAAGGGTTCCGATGTGTGCGATGGCGCGTGTCATGCAAATCGGGTTTTTCGCACCACTTTTACTTCGGAAATGAAACTCCCGAAACACCCAAAACATGTTTGTTTGCTTATCGGATGTGTTTTTGGTGTGCTTTCAAAGGGTTCCGATGTGTGCGATGGCGCGTGTCATGCAAATCGGGGGTTTTCGCACCACTTTTACTTCGAAAATGAAACTCTCCGAAACACCCAAAACATGTTTTTTGGCCCAAGTCTATCGGATGTGTTTTTGTGCTTTCACGGAAGGGTTCCGATGTGTGCGATGGCGCGTGTCATGCAAATGGGCTTTTCCCACTTTTACTTCGGAAATGAAACTCTCCGAAACACCAAAACATGTTTGTTTGGCCCAATCAAGTCTATCGATGTGTTTTTGGGTGTGCTTTGGAAGGGTTCCGAATGGCGCGTGTCATGCAAATCGACTTTTACTTCGGAAATGAAACTCTCCGAAACACCCAAAAATGTTTGTTTGCCAAACAAGTTATCGGATGTTTTGGGTGCTTTCACGGAAGGTTCCGATGTGTGCGATGGCGCGTGTCATGCAAATCGGGTGCCGTTTTCGCACCACTTTTACTTCGGAAATGAAACTCTCCGCCAAAACATGTTTGTTTGGCCCAAGTCTATCGGATGTGTTTTTGGGTGTGCTTTCACGGAAGGGTTCCGATGTGTTCGATGGCGCGTGTCATGCAAATCGGGTGCCGTTTTCGCACCACTTTTACTTCGGAAATGAAACTCTCCGAAACACCAAAACATGTTTGTTTGGCCCAATCAAGTCTATCGGATGTGTTTTTGGGTGTGCTTTCACGGAAGGGTTCCGATGTGTGCGATGGCGCGTGTCATGCAAATCGGGTGCCGTTTTCGCACCACTTTTACTTCGGAAATGAAACTCTCCGAAACACCCAAAACATGTTTGTTTGGCCCAAACAAGTGTATCGGATGCGTTTTGGGTGCTTTCGGAAGGTTCCGATGTGTGCGATGGCGCGTGTCATGCAAATCGGGTGCCGTTTTCGCATTTTACTTCGGAAATGAAACTCTCCGAAACACCCAAAACATGTTTGTTTGGCCCATGTATTGTTTTTGGGTGTGTTTCACGGAAGGGTTCCGATGTGTGCGATGGCGCGTTCATGCAAATCGGGTGCCGTTTTCGCACCACTTTTACTTCGGAAATGAAACTCCGAAACAACCAAACATGTTTTTTTGGCCCAATCAAGTCTATCGATGTGTTTTTGGGTGTGCTTTCACGGAAGGGTTCCGATGTGTGCGATGGCGCGTGTCATGCAAATCGGGTGCCGTTTTCGCACCACTTTTACTTCGAAATGAAACTCTCCGAAACACCCAAAACATGTTTTTTTGGCCCAAACAGTGTATCGGATGCGTTTTTGGTGTGCTTCACGGAAGGGTTCCGATGTGTGCGATGGCGCGTGTCATGCAAATCGGGTCCGTTTTCGCACCACTTTTACTTCGAAAATGAAACTCTCCGAAACACCCAAAACATGTTTGTTTGGCCCAATCAAGTCTATCGGATGTGTTTTTGGGTGTGCTTTCACGGAAGGGTTCCGATGTGTGCGATGGCGCGTGTCATGCAAATCGGGTGCCGTTTTCGCACCACTTTTACTTCGGAAATGAAACTCTCCGAAACACCCAAAACATGTTTGTTTGGCCAAATCAAGTGTATCGGATGGTTTTTGGGTGTGCTTTCACGGTTCCGATGTGTGCGATGGCGCGTGTCATGCAAATCGGGTGCCGTTTTCGCACCACTTTT
>LFJQ01000271.1:0-38067 GCA_001182835.1 Oropetium thomaeum | reverse complement strand
CCAATACACTCCTTTGGGCCAAACAAACATGTTTTGGTTGTTTCGGAGAGTTTCATTTCGGAAGTAAAAGTGGTGCGAAAACGACGCCCGATTTGACCGAGACGCGCCGTCGCACACATCGGAGGCATTTCCAGAAGAACACCAACAAAACGCGTCCAATACACTCCTTTGGCCAAACAAACATGTTTTTGTTGTTTCGGAGAGTTTCATTTCGGAAGTAAAAGTGGTGCGAAAACGACGCCCGATTTGACCGAGACGCGCCGTCGCACACATCGGAGGCATTTCTAACAAACGCGTCAATACACTCCTTTGGGCCAAACAAACATGTTTTGGTTGTTTCGGAGGTTCATTTCGGAAGTAAAAGTGGTGCGAAACGACGCCCGATTGACCGAGACGCCGTCGCACACATCGGAGGCATTCCCAGAAGAACACCAAACAACGCGTCCAATACACTCCTTTGGGCAAACAAACATGTTTTGGTTGTTTCGGAGAGTTTCATTTCGGAAGTAAAAGTGTGCGAAAACGACGCCCGCCTTGACCGAGACGCGCCGTCGCACACATCGGAGGCATTCCCCAGAAGAACACAACAAACGCGTCCAATACACTCCTTTGGGCCAAACAAACATGTTTTGGTTGTTTCGGAGGTTTCATTTCGGAAGTAAAAGGGTGCGAAAAATTTGACCGAGACGCGCCGTCGCACACATCGGAAGCATTCCCCAAAGACAAACGCGTTGGCCAAACAAACATGTTTTGGTTGTTTCGGAGAGTTTCATTTCGAAGTAAAAGTGGTGCGAAAACGACCCCGAGACGCGCCGTCGCACACATCGGAGGCATTGAACACCAACAACGCGTCCAAACACTCCTTTGGGCCAAACAAACATGTTTTGGTTGTTTCGGAGGGTTTCATTTCGGAAGTAAAAGTGGTCGCCCGATTTGACCGAGACACATCGGAGGCATTCCCCAGAAGAACACAAACAAACGCGTCCAATACACTCCTTTGGCAAACAAACATGTTTTGGTTGTTTCGGAGAGTTTCATTTCGGAAGTAAAAGTGGTGCGAAAACGACGCCCGATTTGATCGAGACGCGCCGTCGCACACATCGGAGGCATTCCCACGAAGAACACAAACAAACGCGTCCAAAACATTCCTTTGGTCCAAACAAATGTTTTGGTTGTTTCGGAGAGTTTCATTACGGAAGTAAAAGTGGTGCGAAAACGACGCCCGATTTGACCGAGACGCGCCGTCGCACACATCGGAGGCATTCCCAGAAGAACACAAACAAACGCGTCCAATACACTCCTTTGGGCCAAACAAACATGTTTTGGGTTTCGGAGAGTTTCATTGGAAAAAAGTGGTGCGAAAACGACGCCCGATTTGACCGAGACGCGCCGTTGCACACATCGGAGGCATTCCCAGAAGAACACCAAACAAAACGCGTCCAATACACTCCTTTGGGCCAAACAAACATGTTTTGGTTGTTTCGGAGAGTTTCATTTCGGAAGTAAAATGGTGCGAAACACGCCCGATTTGACCGAGACGCGCCGTCGCACACATCGGAGGCATTTGAAGAACACCAACAAACGTCCAATACACTCCTTTGGCCAAACAAAATGTTTTGTTGTTTCGGAGAGTTTCATTTCAGAAGTAAAAGTGGTGCAAAACGACGCCTGATTTGACCGAGACGCGCCGTCGCACACTTCGCATTCCCCGAAGAACACAAACAAACGCGTCCAAAACACTTTGGCCAAACAAACATGTTTTGGTTGAGAGTTTCATTCGGAAGTAAAAGTGGTGCGAAAACGACGCCCGATTTGACGAGACGCGCCGTCGCACACATCGGAGGCATTCCCAGAAGAACACAACAAACGCGTCCAATACACTCCTTTGGGCCAAACAAACATGTTTTGGTTGTTCGGAGAGTTTCATTTCGGAAGTAAAGTGGTGCGAAAACGACGCCTGATTTGACCGAGACGCGCCGTCGCACACATCGGAGGCATTTCCCAGAAGAACACAAACAAACGCGTCCAATACACTCCTTTGGCCAAACAAACATGTTTTGGTTGTTTCGGAGAGTTTCATTTCGGAAGTAAAAGTGGTGCGAAAACGACGCCGATTTGACCGAGACGCGCCGTCGCACACATCGGAGGCATTCCCACGAAGAACACAACAAACGCGTCCAATACACCTTTGGCCAAACAAACATGTTTTGGTTGTTTCGGAGAGTTTCATTTCGGAAGTAAAAGTGTGCGAAAACGACGCCGATTTGACCGAGACGCGCCGTCGCACACATCGGAGGCATTCCCAGAAGAACACCAACAAACGTCCAATACACTCCTTTGGCCAAACAAACATGTTTTGGTTGTTTCGGAGAGTTTCATTTTGGAAGTAAAAGTGGTGCGAAACGGCGCCCGATTTGACCGAGACGCGCCGTCGCACACATCGGAGGCATTCCCAGAAGAACAAAACAAACGCGTCCAATACACTCTTTGGCCAAACAAACATGTTTTGGTTGTTTCGGATCATTTCGGAAAAAGTGGTGCGAAAACGACGCCCGACGAGAACACATCGGAGGCATTGAACACAACAAACGCACACAAACAAACATGTTTTGGTGTTTCATTTCGGAAGTAAAAGTGGTGCGAAAACGACGCCCGATTTGACCGAGACGCGCCGTCGCACACATCGGAGGCATTCCCCAGAAGAACACCAAACAAACGCGTCCAATACACTCCTTTGGGCCAAACAAACATGTTTTGGTTGTTTCGGAGTTTCATTTCGGAAGTAAAAGTGGTGCGAAAACGACGCCGATTTGACCGAGACGCGCCGTCGCACACATCGGAGGCATTCCCAGAAGAACACAAACAAACGCGTCCAATACACTCTTTGGGCCAACAAACATGTTTGGTTGTTTCGGAGAGTTTCATTTCGAAGTAAAAGTGGTGCGAAAAACGACGCCCGATTTGACCGAGACGCGCCGTCGCACGCACAGAAGCAACAAACGCGTCCAATTCCCCAAACAAACCGGAACATTTCATGTTTCGCACACATTTTCGTCCAATACATTGGATTTCGGAGTTTCGTGCGAAAACGCCGATTTGACCGAGACACACATCGGAGGCATTTGTCCAATACATTTATGTTTTGGTTGTTTCGGAGAGTTTCATTTCCGAAAACGACGCCTGACCGAGACGCGCCGTCGGAGGCATTCCCGAAGAACACAAACAAACGCGACAGCCAAACAAACATGTTTTGGTTGTTTGTTTCCCGAAAACGACGCCCGATTTTCGCACACATCGAGGCATTTATCCAATACACTCCTTTGGGCCAAACAAAACATGTTTTGGTTGTTTCGGAGAGTTTCATTTTGGAAGTAAAAGTGGTGCGAAAAACGACGCCGATTGACCGAGACGCGCCGTCGCACACATCGGAGGCATTCCCGAAGAACACAAACAAACGCGTCCAATACACTCCTTTGGCCAACAAACATGTTTTGGTTGTTTCGGAGAGTTTCATTTCGGAAGTAAAAATGGTGCGAAAACGACGCCGATTTGACCGAGACGCGCCGTCGCACACATGGAGGGAACAAACGCGTCCAATACACTCCGACCAAACAAACATCTTCATTTCTGGTCCGATTTGACCGAGACGCGCCGTCGCACAAATCGGAGGCATTTGTCCAATACACTCCTTTGGCCAAACAAACATTTTGTTGTTTCGGAGAGTTTCATTTCGGAAGTAAAAGTGGTGCGAAAACGACGCCCGATTTGACCGAGACGCGCCGTCGCACACATCGGAGGCACAGAAGAACACCAACAAACGCGTCAATACACTCCTTTGGGCCAAACAAACATGTTTTGGTTGTTTCGGAGGGTTTCATTTCGGAAGTAAAAGTGTGCGAAAACGACGCCCGATTTGACCGAGACGCGCCGTTGCACACATCGGAAGCATTCCCCAGAAGAACACCAACAAACGCGTCCAATACACTCCTTTGGGCCAACAAACATGTTTTGGTTGTTTCGGAGAGTTTCATTTCGGAAGTAAAAGTGGTGCGAAAACGACGCCCGATTGACCGAGACGCGCCGTTGCACACATCGGAGGCATTCCCCAGAAGAACACCAACAACGCGTCCAATACACTCCTTTGGGCCAAACAAACATGTTTGGTTGTTTCGGAGAGTTTCATTTCGGAAGTAAAAGTGGTGCGAAAACACGCCCGATTTGACCGAGACGCGCCGTCGCACACATCGGAGGCATTTCCAGAAGAACACAACAAACGCGTCCAATACACTCCTTTGGCCAAACAAACATGTTTTGGTTGTTTCGGAGTTTCATTTCGAAGTAAAAGTGGTGCGAAAACGACGCCGATTTGACCGAGACGCGCCGTCGCACACATCGGAGGCATTTGTCCAATACACTCCACCAAACAAACATGTTTTTGTTGTTTCGGAGAGTTCATTTCGGAAGTAAAAGTGGTGCGAAAGACGCCCGATTTGACCGAGACGCGCCGTCGCACACATCGGAGGCATTTCGCAGAAGAACACAACAAACGCGTCAATACACTCCTTTGGGCCAAACAAACATGTTTTGGTTGTTTCGTTTCATTTCGGAAGTAAAATGCGAAAACGACGCCCGATTTGACGAGACGCGCCGTCGCACACATCGGAGCATTCCCAGAAGAACACAAACAAACGCGTCCAATACACTCCTTTGGGCCAACAAACATGTTTTGGTTGTTTCGGAGAGTTTCATTTCGGAAGTAAAAGTGGTGCGAAAACGCCCGATTTGACGAGACGCGCCGTCGCACACATCGGAGGCATTCCCAGAAGAACACCAACAAACGCGTCCAATACACTCCTTTGGGCCAAACAAACATGTTTTGGTTGTTTCGGAGAGTTTCATTTCGGAAGTAAAAGTGGTGCGAAACGACGCCCGATTTGACCGAGACGCGCCGTCGCACACATCGGAGGCATTAACGCGTCCAATACACAAACAAACATGTTTTGGTTGTTTCGTTTCATTTCGGAAGTAAAAGTGGTACGACGCCCACGCGCCGTTGCACACATCGGAGGCATTGAAGAACACAAACAAACGCGTCCAAAACACAAACATGTTTTGGTTGTTTCGGAGAGTTTCATTCGGAAGTAAAAGTGGTGCGAAACGACGCCCGATTTGACCGAGACGCGCCGTCGCACACATCGGAGGCATTTCCCAGAAGAACACCAACAAACGCGTCCAATACACTCCTTTGGCCAAACAAACATGTTTTGGTTGTTTCGGAGAGTTTCATTTCGGAAGTAAAAGTGGTGCGAAACGACGCCCGATTTGACCGAGACGCGCCGTCGCACACATCGGAGGCATTTCCCAGAAGAACAAAACAAACGCGTCCAATACACTCCTTTGGGCCAAACAAACATGTTTTGGTTTCGGAGAGTTTCATTTCAGTAAAAGTGGTGCGAAAACGACGCCCGATTTGACCGAGACGCGCCGTTGCACACATCGGAGGCATTCCCCAGAAGAACACCAACAAACGCGTCCAATACACTCCTTTGGCCAAACAAACATGTTTGGTTGTTTCGGAGAGTTTCATTTCGGAAGTAAAAGTGGTGCGAAAACGACGCCCGATTTGACCGAGACGCGCCGTCGCACACATCGGAGGCATTTCGCAGAAGAACACACAAACGCGTCCAATACACTCCTTTGGCCAAACAAACATGTTTTGGTTGTTTCGGAGAGTTTCATTTCGGAAGTAAAGTGGTGCGAAAACGACGCCGATTTGACCGAGACGCGCCGTCGCACACATCGGAGGCATTTCCCGAAGAACACAACAAACGCGTCCAACACTCCTTTGGCCAAACAAACATGTTTTGGTTGTTTCAGAGTTTCATTTCGGAAGTAAAAGTGGTGCGAAAACGACGTTTTGACCGAGACGCGCCGTCGCACAATCGGAGGCATTCCCCAGAAGAACACCAAACAAACGCGTCCAATACACTCCTTGGGCCAAACAAACATGTTTTGGTTGTTTCGGAGAGTTTCATTTCGGAAGTAAAAGTGGTGCGAAAACGACGCCCGATTTGACGAGACGCGCCGTCGCACACATCGAGGCATTCCCAGAAGAACACCAACAAACGCGTCCAATACACTCCTTTGGCCAAACAAACATGTTTTGGTTGTTTCGGAGAGTTTCATTTCGGAAGTAAAAGTGGTGCGAAAACGACGCCGATTTGACGAGACGCGCCGTCGCACACATCGCATTCCCAGAAGAACACCAACAAACGCGTCCAATACACTCCTTTGGCCAAACAAACATGTTTTGGTTGTTTCGGAGAGTTTCATTTCAGAAGTAAAAGTGGTGCGAAAACGACGCCCGATTTGACCGAGACGCGCCGTCGCACAATCGGAGGCATTCCCCAGAAGAACACCAACAAACGCGTCCAATACATGGCCAAACAAACATGTTTTGGTTGTTTCGGAGAGTTTCATTTCGGAAGTAAAAGTGGTGCGAAAACGACGCCCGATTTGACCGAGAACACATCGAGGCATTCCCCAGAAGAACACCAACAAACGCGTCCAATACACTCCTTTGGCCAAACAAACATGTTTTGTTGTTTCGGAGAGTTTCATTTCGGAAGTAAAAGTGGTGCGAAACGACGCCCGATTTGACGAGACGCGCCGTCGCACACATCGGAGGCATTCCCCAGAAGAACACCAACAAACGCGTCCAATACACTCCTTTGGGCCAAAAAAACATGTTTTGGTTGTTTCGGAGAGTTTCATTTCAGAAGTAAAAGTGGTGCGAAAACGACGCCCATTTGACCGAGACGCGCCGTCGCACACATCGGAGGCATTCCCAGAGAACACCAACAAACGTTTTGGCCAAACAAACATGTTTTGTTTTTCGGAGAGTTTCATTTCGGAAGTAAAAGTGGTGCGAAACGACGCCGATTTGACCGAGACGCGCCGTCGCACACATCGGAGGCATTCCCAGAAGAACACCAACAAACGCGTCCAATACACTCCTTGGGCCAAACAAACATGTTTTGGTTTCGGAGAGTTTCATTTTGGAAGTAAAAGTGGTGCGAAAACGACGCCGATTTGAACGAGACGCGCCGTCGCACACATCGGAGGCATTCCCAGAAGAACACAAACAAACGCGTCCAATACACTCCTTTGGGCCAACAAACATGTTTTGGTTGTTTCGGAGAGTTTTTTCGGAAGTAAAAATGGTGCGAAAACGACGCCCGATTTGACCGAGACGCTCCGTCGCACACATGGAGGCATTCCCCAGAAGAACACCAACAAACGCGTCCAATACACTCCTTTAAACATGTTTTGGTTGTTTCGGAGAGTTTCATTTCGGAAGTAAAAGTGGTGCGTTGACCGAGACGCGCCGTCGCACACATCGGAGGCATTTCCAGAAGAACACCAACAAACGCGTCCAATACACTCCTTTGGACCAAACAACATGTTTTTGTTGTTTCGGAGAGTTTCATTTCGGAAGTAAAGTGGTGCGAAACGACGCCCCGAGACGCGCCGTCGCACACATCGGAGGCATTCCCACGAAGAACACAACAAACGCGTCCAATACACACCTTTGGCCAAACAAACATGTTTTGGTTGTTTCAGAGAGTTTCATTTCAGAAGTAAAAGTGCGAAAACGACGACTTGACCGAGACGCGCCGTCGCACACATCGGAGGCATTCCCCAGAAGAACACCAACAAACGCGTCCAATACACTCCTTTGGGCCAAACAAACATGTTTTGGTTGTTTCGGAGCGTTTCATTTTGGAAATAAAAGTGGTGCGAAACGACGCCCGATTTGACCGAGACGCGCCGTCGCCCAATCGGAGGCATTCCCAGAAGAACACAAACGCGTCCAATACACTCCTTTGGGCAAACAAACATGTTTTGGTTGTTTCGGAGTTTCATTTCGGAAGTAAAAGTGGTGCGAAAACGACGCCCGATTGACGAGACGCGCCGTTTCGGAGGCATTCGAAGAACACAAACAAACGCAAAACACGCCAAACAAACATGTTTTGGTTTCAGAGTTTCATTCGGAAGTAAAAGTGGTCGAAAACGACGCCCGATTTGACCGAGACGCGCGTCGCACACATCGAGGCATTCCCAGAAGAACACCAACAAAGTCCAATACACTCCTTTGGGCCAAACAAACATGTTTTGGTTGTTTCGGAGAGTTTCATTTCGGAAGTAAAAGTGGTGCGAAAACGACGCCGATTTGACCGAGACGCGCCGTCGCACATCGGAGGCATTGAAGAACACAACAAACGCGTCCAATACACTCCTTTGGCCAACAAACATGTTTTGGTTGTTTCGGAGAGTTTCATTTCGGAAGTAAAATGGTGCGAAAACGACGCCCGATTTGACCGAGACGCGCCGTCGCACTGGAGGCATTCCCCAGAAGAACACCAACAAACGCGTCCAATACCCTCCTTGGCCAAACAAACATGTTTTGGTTGTTTCAGAGTTTCATTTCAGAAGTAAAAGTGGTGCGAAACAACGCCCGATTTGACCGAGACGCGCCGTCGCACACATCGGAGGCATTTTCCAATACACTCCTTTGGCCAAAAAAGTTGTTTCGGAGTTTCATTTCGGAAGTAAAAGTGGTGCGAAAACGACGCCCGATTTGACCGAGACGCGCCGTCGCACACATCGGGCATTTCCAGAAGAACACCAAACAAACACGTCCAATACACTCCTTTGGCCAAAAACATGTTTTGGTTGTTTCGGAGAGTTTCATTTCGGAAGTAAAAGTGGTGCGAAAACGACGCCGATTTGACCGAGACGCGCCGTCGCACACATCGGAGGCATTCCCCGAAGAACACAAACAAACGCGTCATTCCTTTGGCCAAACAAACATGTTTTGGTTGTTTTCAGAGTTTCATTCGGAAGTAAAAGTGGTGCGAAAACGACGCCCGATTTGACCGAGACGCGCCGTCGCACACATCGGAGGCATTCCCAGAAGAACACCAACAAACGCGTCCAATACACTCCTTTGGGCCAAACAAACATGTTTTGGTTGTTTCGGAGAGTTTCATTTTGGAAGTAAAAGTGGTGCGAAAACGACGCCGATTTGACCGAGACGCGCCGTCGCACACATCGGAGGCATTCCAGAAGAACACAACAAACGCGTCCAATACACTCCTTTGGGCCAACAAACATGTTTTGGTTGTTTCGGAGAGTTTCATTTCGGAAGTAAAAGTGGTGCGAAAACGACGCCCGATTTGACCGAGACGCCGTCGCACACATGGAGGCATTCCCAGAAGAACACCAACAAACGCGTCCAATACACTCCTTTGGCCAAACAAACATGTTTTGGTTGTTTCGGAGAGTTTCATTTCGGAAGTAAAGTGGTGCGAAAACGACGCCCGATTTGACCGAGACGCGCCGTCGCACACATCGGAGGCATTTCCAGAAGAACACCAACAAACGCGTCCAATACACTCCTTTGGCCAAACAAACATGTTTTGGTTGTTTCGGAGAGTTTCATTTCGGAAGTAAAAGTGGTGCGAAAACGCCCGATTTGACCGAGACGCGCCGTCGCACACATCGGAGGCATTTCGCAGAAGAACACCAACAAACGCGCCAATACACTCCTTTGGGCCAAACAAACATGTTTTGGTTGTTTCGGAGGGTTTCATTTCGGAAGTAAAAGTGGTGCGAAAACGACGCCCGATTTGACCGAGACGCGCCGTTCGGAAGCATTGAAGAACACCAACAAACGCGTCCAATACAGCCAACAAACATGTTTTGGTTGTTTCGGAGAGTTTCATTTCGGAAGTAAAAGTGGTGCGAAAACGACGCCGATTGACCGAGACGCGCCGTTGCACACATCGGAGGCATTCCCCAGAAGAACACCAACAAACGCGTCAATACACTCCTTTGGCCAAACAAACATGTTTTGGTTGTTTCGGAGAGTTTCATTTCGGAAGTAAAAGTGGTGCGAAAACAACGCCCGATTTGACCGAGACGCGCCGTCGCACACATCGGAGGCATTTCGCAGAAGAACACCAAACAAACACGTCCAATACACTCCTTTGGCCAAACAAACATGTTTTGGTTGTTTCGGAGAGTTTCATTTCAGAAGTAAAGTGGTGCGAAAACGAGATTTGACCGAGACGCGCCGTCGCACACATCGGAGGCATTTCCGAACACCAACAAACGTCCAATACACTCCTTTGGCCAAACAAACATGTTTTTGTTGTTTCGGAGAGTTTCATTTCGGAAGTAAAAGTGGTGCGAAAACGACGCCCGATTTGACCGAGACGCGCCGTCGCACACATCGGAGGCATTTCCAGAAGAACACCAACAAACGCGTCAATACACTCCTTTGGGCCAAACAAACATGTTTTGGTTGTTTCGGAGGGTTTCATTTCGGAAGTAAAAGTGTGCGAAAACGACGCCCGATTTGACCGAGACGCGCCGTTGCACACATCGGAAGCATTCCCAGAAGAACACCAAAAACGCGTCCAATACACTCCTTTGGGCCAACAAACATGTTTTGGTTGTTTCGGAGAGTTTCATTTCGGAAGTAAAAGTGGTGCGAAACGACGCCCGATTTGACGAGACGCGCCGTCGCACACATCGGAGGCATTCCCCAGAAGAACACCAACAAACGCGTCCAATACACTCCTTTGGGCCAAACAAACATGTTTTGGTTGTTTCGGAGAGTTTCATTTCGGAAGTAAAAGTGGTGCGAAAACGGCGCCCGATTTGACCGAGACGCTCCGTCGCACATCGGAGGCATTCCCCAGAAGAACACAAACAACGCGTCCATACACTCCTTTGGGAAACAAACATGTTTTGGTTGTTTCGGAGTGTTTCATTTCGGAAGTAAAAGTGGTGCGAAACGACGCCCGATTGACCGAGACGCGCCGTTGCACACATCGGAGGCATTCCACGAAGAACACAAACAAACGCGTCCAACAGCCAAAAAACATGTTTTGGTTGTTCGGAGAGTTTCCGGAAGTAAAAGTGGTGCGAAAACGACGCCCGATTTGACCGAGACGCGCCGTCGCACACATCGGAGGCATTCCCCAGAAGAACACAACAAACGTCCAATACACTCCTTTGGGCCAAACAAACATGTTTTGGTTGTTCGGAGAGTTTCATTTTGGAAGTAAAAGTGGTGCGAAACGACGCCGATTTGACCGAGACGCGCCGTCGCACACATCGGAGGCATTCCCAGAAGAACAAAAACAAACGCGTCCAATACACTCCTTTGGGCCAAACAAACATGTTTGGTTCGGAGAGTTTCATTTAAAAGTGGTGCGAAAACGACGCCCGATTTGACCGAGACGCGCCGTTGCACACATCGGAGGCATTCCCCAGAAGAACACCAACAAACGCGTCCAATACACTCCTTTGGGCCAAACAAACATGTTTGGTTGTTTCGGAGAGTTTCATTTCGGAAGTAAAAGTGGTGCGAAAAACGCCCGATTTGACCGAGACGCGCCGTCGCACACATCGGAGGCATTTCCAGAAGAACACAACAAACGTCCAATACACTCCTTAACATGTTTTGGTTGTTTCGGAGAGTTTCATTTCGAAGTAAAGTGGTGCGAAAACGAGATTTGACCGAGACGCGCCGTCGTCGGAGGCATTCCCCGAAGAACACAAACAAACGCGTCCAAAACATTCCTTTGGCCAAACAAACATGTTTTGGTTGTTTTGAGTTTCATTTCGGAAGTAAAAGTGGTCGAAAACGACGCCCGATTTGACCGAGACGCGCCGTCGCACACATCGGAGGCATTCCCAGAAGAACGCGTCCAATACACTCCTTTGGGCCAAACAAACATGTTTTGGTTTCGGAGAGTTTCATTTCGGAAGTAAAAGTGGTGCGAAAACGACGATTTGACCGAGACGCGCCGTCGCACACATCGGAGGCATTCACCAACAAACGCGTCCAATACACTCTTTGGGCCAACAAACATGTTTTGGTTGTTTCGGAGAGTTTCATTTCGGAAGTAAAAGTGGTGCGAAACGACGCCCGAGACGCGCCGTCGCACACATTTCCCCAGAAGAACACAACAAACGCGTCCAATACACTCCTTTGGGCCAAACAAAATGTTTTGGTTGTTTCGGAGAGTTTCATTTCGAAGTAAAAGTGGTGCGAAAACGACGCCGATTTGACCGAGACGCGCCGTCGCACACATCGGAGGCATTCCCCAGAAGAACACCAAACAAACGCGTCCAATACACCTTTGGCCAAACAAACATGTTTTGGTTGTTTCGGAGAGTTTCATTTCGGAAGTAAAAGTGGTGCGAAAACGACGCCGATTTGACCGAGACGCGCCGTCGCCCACATCGGAGGCATTCCCAGAAGAACACCAACAAACGCGTCCAATACACTCCTTTGGGCCAACAAACATGTTTCGGAGAGTTTCATTTCGGAAGTAAAAGTGGTGCGAAACGACGCCCCGAGACGCGCCGTCGCACACATCGGAGGCATTCCCCACAACAAACGCGTCCAATACAGGCCAAAAAAACATGTTTTGGTTGTTTCGGAGAGTTTCATTTCAGTGGTAAACGACGTGACCGAGAGCACACATCGGAGGCATTGCTTTGGCCAACAAACAGAGAGTTTCATTTCGAAAACGACGCGATTTGACCGAGACGCGACATCGGAGGCATTCCCCAGAAGAACACCAACAAACGCGTCCAATACAGCCAACAAACATGTTTTGGTTGTTTCGGAGAGTTTCATTTTGAAGTAAAAGTGGTGCGAAAACGAATTTGAACGAGACGCGCCGTCGCACACATCGGAGGCATTGAAGACGCGTCCAATACACAAACATGTTTTGGTTGTTTCGGAGAGTTTCATTTCGGAAGTGGTGCGAAAACGACGCCCGATTTGACCGAGACGCGCCGTCGCACCATTCCAACAAACGCGTCCAATACACTCCTTTCAAACATGTTTTGGTTGTTTCGGGAGTTTCATTTCTGGTGCGTTGACCGAGACGCGCCGTCGCACACATTTTGCGTCCAATACACTCCTTTGGCCAAACAAACGTTTCGGAGAGTTTCATTTCGGAAGTAAAAGTGGTGCGAAACGACGCCCGATTTGACGAGACGCGCCGTCGCACACATCGAGGCATTCCCCAGAAGAACACCAACAAACGCGTCCAATACACTCCTTTGGCCAAACAAACTGTTTTGGTTGTTTCGGAGAGTTTCATTTGAAGTAAAAGTGGTGCGAAAACGACGCCGATTTGACCGAGACGCGCCGTCGCACACATCGGAGGCATTCGAAGAACAAAACAAACGCGTCCAATACACTCCTTTTGGCCAAACAAACATGTTTTGGTTGTTTCGGAGAGTTTCATTTCGGAAGTAAAAGTGGTGCGAAAACGACGCCCGATTTGACCGAGACGCGCCGTCGCACACATGGAGGCATTCCCCAGAAGAACACCAACAAACGCGTCCAATACACTCCTTTGGAACAAACATGTTTTGGTTGTTTCGGAGAGTTTCATTTCGGAAGTAAAGTGGTGCGAAAAAACGCCCGATTTGACCGAGACGCGCCGTCGCACACATCGGAGCATTCCAGAAGAACACCAACAAAAACGTCCAATACACTCCTTTGGACCAAACAAACATGTTTTTGTTGTTTCGGAGAGTTTCATTTTAAAAGTGGTGCGAAACGACGCCCGATTTGACCGAGACGCGCCGTCGCACACATCGGAGGCATTTCCAGAAGAACACCAACAAACGCGTCAATACACTCCTTTGGGCCAAACAAACATGTTTTGGTTGTTTCGGAGTTTCATTTCGGAAGTAAAGTGGTGCGAAAACGACGCCGATTTGACCGAGACGCGCCGTCGCACACATCGGAGCATTCCAACAAACGCGTCCAATACACTCCTTTGGCAAACAAACATGTTTTGGTTGTTTCGGAGAGTTTCATTTCGGAAGTAAAAGTGGTGCGAAAACGATTGACGAGACGCGCCGTCGCACACATCGGAGGCATTGAACACCAACAACGCGTCCAATACACTCCTTTGGCCAAACAAACATGTTTTGTTGTTCGGAGAGTTTCATTTCGGAAGTAAAAGTGGTATTTGACCGAGACGCGCCGTTCGGAGGCATTGTGGAACACCATTTCAAGAAAACAATTTTCGCACACATTTGTCCAATACAAACAAACACGTTTCATTTCTATTGTTCGCACACATCGGAGGCATTTCCAATACACAAAAAACTGTTTCATTTCGGTTTGTTTCGGAGGTTACAAACAAACCAGAGCCGGAAACGACGCCCGATTTTCGCACACATCGGAGGCATTCCAACAAACGCGTCCAATACACTCCTTTGGGCCAACAAACATGTTTTGGTTGTTTCGGAGAGTTTCATTTCGGAAGTAAAAGTGGTGCGAAAACGACGCCCGATTTGTCGCACATTTCAACAAACGCGTCCAATACACAAACAAACTTTCGGAGAGTTTCCGAAAACGAATTTCGTCGCACACATCGAGGCATTCCCAGAAGAACACAAACAAACGCGTTGGGACGTTTCATTTCGGAAGTAAAAGAAAACGACGCCCGGAGAGCACACCATTGTCCAATACAACAAACAAACATGTTTTGGTTGTTTCGGAGGTTTCATTTCGGAAGTAAAAGTGGTGCGAAAACGACGCCCGATTTGACCGAGACGCGCCGTCGCACACATCGGAGGCATTTCCAGAAGAACACAAACAAACACGTCCAATACACTCCGCAAACAGAGTTTCATTTCGGAAGTAAAAGTGGTTTGACCGAGACGCGCCGTCGCACACATCGGAGGCATTTCAACGCGTGGCCAAACAAACATGTTTTGGTTGTTTCGGAGTTTCATTTCTGCGAAAACGACGCCCGATTTGACCGAGACGCGCCGTCGCACACATCGGAGGCATTTCCAATACAACCAAACAAAAGAGTTTCATTTCAAAGTGGTCCGATTTGACCGAGACGCGCCGTCGCACATCGGAGGCATTGTCCAATACAAACAAACATGTTTCGGAGAGTTTCATTTCGGAAGTAAAAGTGGTGCGAAACGACGCCCGATTTGACGAGACGCGCCGTTCCATTGTAAACCGCGCGAAAACGACGATTTTTCGGACCGAAGAACACCAACAAACGGGCCAAACAAACAAGAGTTTCATTTCGGAAGTAAAAGTGGTGTCGATTTTGACCGAGACGCGGCGGAGGCATTCCCCAGAAGACACCAACAAACGCGTCCAAATACACTCCTTCGGGCCAACAAACATGTTTTGTTGTTTCGGAGAGTTTCATTTCGGAAGTAAAAGTGGTGCGAAACGACGCCCGATTTGATACATCGGAGGCATTCGCGTCCAATACCTCCTTTGGCCAAACAACATGTTTTGGTTGTTTGTTTCATTTCGGAAGTAAAAGTGGTGCGAAAAACGGCGCCGATTTGACGAGACGTCGATCGGAGGCATTCGTCAATACACTCCTTTGGGCAAACAAACATGTTTTGGTTGTTTCGGAGAGTTTCATTTCAAAAAACGACGCCCGATTTGAGAGACGCGCCGTCGCACACATCGGAGGCATTCCCCAGAAGAACACCAACAAACGCGTCCAATACACTCCTTTGGGCCAAAAAAACATGTTTTGGTTGTTTCGGAGAGTTTCATTTCGGAAGTAAAAGTGGTGCGAAAACGACGCCCGATTTGACCGAGACGCGCCGTCGCACACTCGGAGGCATTCCCCAAAGAACACGAAACGCGTCCAAGCCAAACAAACATGTTTTGGTTGTTTCAGAGTTTCATTACGGAAGTAAAAGTGGTACGACGCCCGATTTGACCGAGACGCGCCATCGCACACATCGGAGGCATTCCCCAGAAGACCAACAAACGCGTCCAATACACTCCTTTGGGCCAAACAAACATGTTTTGGTTGTTTCGGAGAGTTTCATTTCGGAAGTAAAAGTGGTGCGAAAACGACGCCCGATTTGACCGAGACGCGCCGTCGCACACATCGAGGCATTCCCCAGAAGAACACCAACAAACGCGTCCAATACACTCCTTTGGGCCAAACAAACTTTGGTTGTTTCGGAGAGTTTTCATTTTGAAGTAAAAGTGGTGCGAAAACGACGCCGATTTGACCGAGACGCGCCGTCGCACACATCGAGGCATTCCCACGAAGAACACAAACAAACCGTCCAATACACTCCTTTGGCCAAAAACATGTTTTGGTTGTTTCGAGAGTTTCATTTCGGAAGTAAAAGTGGTGCGAAAACGACGCCCGATTTGACCGAGACGCGCCGTCGCACACATGGAGGCACCAGAAGAACACAACAAACGCGTCCAATACAACCAAACAAACATGTTTTTTGTTTCGGAGAGTTTCATTTCAGAAGTAAAAGTGGTGCGAAACGACGCCCGATTTGACCGAGACGCGCCGTCGCACACATCGGAGGCATTTCCAGAAGAACACCAACAAACACGTCCAATACACTCCTTTTGGCCAAACAAACATGTTTTTTGTTTCGGAGAGTTTCATTTCGGAAGTAAAAGTGGTGCGAAACGACGCCCGATTTGACCGAGACGCGCCGTCGCACACATCGGAGGCATTTCGCAGAAGAACACCAACAAACGCGTCAATACACTCCTTTGGGCCAAACAAACATGTTTTGGTTGTTTCGTTTCATTTCGAAGTAAAAGTGGTATTTGACCGAGACGCGCCGTCGCACACAGAGGCATTCATCCAATACACTTTTTGGCCAAACAAACATGTTTGGTTGTTTCGGAGAGTTTCATTTCGGAAGAAAAGTGGTGCGAAAACGACGCCGATTTGACCGAGACGCGCCGTCGCACACATCGGAGGCATTCCCAGAAGAACACCAACAACGCGTCCAATACACTCCTTTGGGCCAAACAAACATGTTTTTGTTTCGGAGAGTTTCATTTCGGAAGTAAAAGTGGTGCGAAAACGACGCCCGATTTGACCGAGACGCGCCGTCGCACACATCGGAGGCATTCCCAGAAGAACACCAACAAACGCGTCCAATACACTCCTTTTGGCCAAAAAAAAATGTTTGGTTGTTTCGGAGAGTTTCATTTCGAAGAAAGTGGTGCGAAAACGACGCCCGATTTGACCGAGACGCGCCGTCGCACACATCGGAGGCATTCCCAGAAGAACACAACAAACGCATCCAATACACTTCTTTGGGACCAAACAAACATGTTTTGGTTGTTTCGGAGAGTTTCATTTCGGAAGTAAAAGTGGTTGAAAACGACGCCGATTTGACCGAGACGCGCCGTCGCACACATCGGAGGCATTCCCCAGAAGAACACCAACAACGCGTCCAATACACTCCTTTGGGAACAAACATGTTTTGTTGTTTCGGAGAGTTTCATTTCGGAAGTAAAAGTGGTGCGAAACGACGCCGATTTGACGAGACGCGCCGTCGCACACATCGGAGGCATTCGTCCAATACACTCCTTTGGGCCAACAAACATGTTTTGGTTGTTTCTTCATTTCGGAAGTAAAAGTGGTGCGAAAACGGCGCCCGATTGACCGAGACGTCGCCCACATCGGAGGCATTCGTCCAATAACTCCTTTGGGCAAACAAACATGTTTTGGTTGTTTCGTTTCATTTCTCGATTTGACGAGACGCGCCGTCGCACACATCGGAGGCATTCCCCAGAAGAACACCAACAAAACGCGTCCAAACACAAAAAACATGTTTTGGTTGTTTCGGAGAGTTTCATTTCGGAAGTAAAAGTGGTGCGAAACGACGCCCGATTTGACGAGACGCGCCGTCGCACACATCGGAGGCATTCCCAGAAGAACACCAACAAACGCGTCCAAACAAACAAACATGTTTTGTTGTTTCGGAAGTTTCAGAAGTAAAAGTGGTGCGAAAACGACGCCCGATTTGACGAGACGCGCCGTCGCACACATCGGAGGCATTTCCCAGAAGAACCCAACAAACGCGTCCAATACACTCCTTTGGGCCAAACAAACATGTTTTGGTTGTTTCGGAGGTTTCATTTCGGAAGTAAAAGTGGTGCGAAAAGCCCGATTTGACGGAACGTCGCCCACATCGGAGGCATTCCCAGAAGAACACAAACAACGCGTCCAATACACTCCTTTGGGCAAACAAACATGTTTTGGTTGTTTCGGAGTGTTTCATTTCGGAAGTAAAAGTGGTGCGAAAAACGCCCGATTTACCGAGACGCGCCGTTGCACACATCGAAGGCATTCCCACGAAGAACACAACAAAAGCGTCCAAACATTCCTTTCCAAACAAACATGTTTTGGTTGTTTTGGAGAGTTTCATTCGGAAGTAAAAGTGGTGCGAAACGAGCCCGATTTGACCGAGACGCGCCGTCCACTTCGGAGGCATTCCCTCGAAGAACACAACAAACGCGTCCAAAACATTCCTTTGGCCAAACAAACATGTTTGGTTGTTTTACAGAGTTTCATTACGGAAGTAAAAGTGGTCGAAAACGACGCCCGATTTGACCGAGACGCGCCGTCGCACACATCGGAGGCATTCCCAGAAGAACACAACAAACGCGTCCAATACACTCCTTTGGGCCAAAAAAACATGTTTTGGTTGTTTCGGAGAGTTTCATTTCAGAAGTAAAAGTGGTGCGAAACGACGCCCCGATTTGACCGAGACGCGCCGTCGCACACATCGGAGGCATTCCCCAGAAGAACACAACAAACGCGTCCAATACACTTCTTTGGCCAAACAAACATGTTTTGGTTGTTTCGGAGAGTTTCATTTCGGAAGTAAAAGTGGTGCAAACGACGCCCTGATTTGACCGAGACGCGCCGTCGCACACATCGGAGGCATTCCCCAGAAGAACACCAACAAACGCGTCCAATACACTCCTTTGGGCCAACAAACATGTTTTGTTGTTTCGGAGAGTTTCATTTCGGAAGTAAAAGTGGTGCGAAAACGACGCCGATTTGACCGAGACGCGCCGTCGCACACATCGGAGGCATTCCCAGAAGAACACCAACAAACGCGTCCAATACACTCCTTTGGGCCAAAAAAACATGTTTTTGGTTGTTTCGGAGAGTTTCATTTCAGAAGTAAAAGTGGTGCGAAAACGACGCCCGATTTGACCGAGACGCGCCGTCGCACACATCGGAGGCATTTCCAGAAAGACACCAACAAACGCATCCAATACACTCCTTTGGACCAAACAAACATGTTTGGTTGTTTCGGAGAGTTTTCATTTCGGAAGTAAAAGTGGTGTGAAAACGACGCCGATTTGACCGAGACGCGCCGTCGCACACATCGGAGGCATTCCCCAGAAGAACACCACAAACGCGTCCAATACACTCCTTGGCCAAACAAACATGTTTTTTGTTGTTTCGGAGAGTTTCATTTCGGAAGTAAAAGTGGTGCGAAACGACGCCCGATTGACGAGACGCGCCGTCGCACACATCGGAGGCATTCCCCAGAAGAACCCCAACAAACGCGTCCAATACACTCCTTTGGGCCAAACAAACATGTTTTGGTTGTTTCGGAGTTTCATTTCGGAAGTAAAAGTGGTGCGAAAACGGCGCCCGATTTGACCGAGACGCTCCGTCGCCCACATCGGAGGCATTCCCCAGAAGAACACAAACAACGCGTCCAATACACTCCTTTGCAAACAAACATGTTTTGGTTGTTTCGGAGTGTTCATTTCGGAAGTAAAGTGGTGCGAAACGACGCCCGATTTGACCGAGACGCGCCGTCGCACACATCGGAGGCATTTCCCAGAAGAACACAACAAACGCGTCCAATACACTCCTTTGGGCCAAAAAACATGTTTTGGTTGTTTCGGAGAGTTTCATTTCAGAAGTAAAAGTGGTGCGAAAACGACGCCCGATTTGACGAGACGCGCCGTCGCACACATCGGAGGCATTCCCCAGAAGAACACCAACAAACGCGTCCAATACACTCCTTTGGGCCAACAAACATGTTTTGTTGTTTCGGAGAGTTTCCTTTCGGAAGTAAAAGTGGTGCGAAACGACGCCCGATTTGACGAGACGCGCCGTCGCACACATCGGAGGCATTCCCAGAAGAACACCAACAAACGCGTCCAATACACTCCTTTGGGCCAAACAAACATGTTTTGGTTGTTTCGGAGGGTTTCATTTCGGAAGTAAAAGTGGTGCGAAAACGGCGCCCGATTTGACCGAGAGCTCCGTCGCCCACATCGGAGGCATTCCCAGAAGAACACAACAAGCGCGTCCAATACACTCCTTTGGGCTAAACAAACATGTTTTGGTTGTTTCGGAGTGTTTCATTTCGGAAGTAAAAGTGGTGCGAAAACGACGCCCGATTTGACCGAGACGCGCCGTCGCACACATCGGAGGCATTCCCAGAAGAACACAAACAAACGCGTCCAATACATTCCTTTCCAAAAAACATGTTTTGGTTGTTTCGGAGAGTTTCATTTCGGAAGTAAAAAGTGGTGCGAAACGACGCCCGATTTGACCGAGACGCGCCGTCGCACACTTCGGAGGCATTCCGAAGAACACAAACAAACGCGTCCAAAACATTCCTTTGGCCAAACAAACATGTTTGGTTGTTTCAGAGTTTCATTTCGGAAGTAAAAGTGGTGCGAAAACGACGCCCGATTTGACCGAGACGCGCCGTCGCACACATCGGAGGCATTCCCAGAAGAAACACCAACAAACGCGTCCAATACACTCCTTTGGGCCAAAAAAACATGTTTTGGTTGTTTCGGAGAGTTTCATTTCGGAAGTAAAAGTGGTGCGAAAAACGACGCCCTATTTGACCGAGACGCGCCGTCGCACACATCGGAGGCATTCCCCAGAAGAACACAACAAAACGCGTCCAATACACTCTTCGGCCAAACAAACATGTTTGGTTGTTTCGGAGAGTTTCATTTCGGAAGTAAAAGTGGTGCGAAAACGACGCCTGATTTGACCGAGACGCGCCGTCGCACACATCGGAGGCATTCCCCAGAAGAACACCAACAAACGCGTCCAATACACTCCTTTGGGCCAAACAAACATGTTTTGCTTGTTTCGGAGAGTTTCATTTCGGAAGTAAAAGTGGTGCGAAAACGACGCCCGATTTGACTGAGACGCGCCGTCGCACACATCGGAGGCATTCCCCAGAAGAACACCAACAAACGCGTCCAATACACTCCTTTGGGCCAAAAAACATGTTTTGGTTGTTTCGGAGAGTTTCATTTCGAAGTAAAAGTGGTGCGAAAACGACGCCTATTTGACCGAGACGCGCCGTCGCACACATCGGAGGCATTCCCCAGAAGAACACCAACAAACGCGTCCAATACACTTCTTTGGACCAAACAAACATGTTTTGGTTGTTTCGGAGAGTTTCATTTCGGAAGTAAAAGTGGTGCGAAAACGACGCCTGATTTGACCGAGACGCGCCGTCGCACACATCGGAGGCATTCCCCAGAAGAACACCAACAAACGCGTCCAATACACTCCTTGGGCCAACAAACATGTTTTGTTGTTTCGGAGAGTTTCATTTCGGAAGTAAAAGTGGTGCGAAACGACGCCGATTTGACGAGACGCGCCGTCGCACACATCGGAGGCATTCCCCAGAAGAACACCAACAAACGCGTCCAATACACTCCTTTGGGCCAAACAAACATGTTTTGGTTGTTTCGGAGAGTTTCATTTCGGAAGTAAAAGTGGTGCGAAAACGGCGCCCGATTTGACCGAGACGCGCCGTCGCCCACACATCGGAGGCATTCCCCAGAAGAAACAAACAACGCGTCCAATACACTCCTTTGGGCAAAACAAACATGTTTTGGTTGTTTCGGAGAGTTTCATTTCGGAAGTAAAAGTGGTGCGAAAACGACGCCCGATTTGACCGAGACGCGCCGTCGCACACATCGGAGGCATTCCCAGAAGAACACAAACAAACGCGTCCAATACACTCCTTTGGGCCAAAAAAACATGTTTTGGTTGTTTCGGAGAGTTTCATTTCGGAAGTAAAAGTGGTGCGAAAACGACGCCCGATTTGACCGAGACGCGCCGTCGCACACATCGGAGGCATTCCCAGAAGAACACCAAAAACGCGTCCAATACACTCCTTCAAACAAACATGTTTTGGTTGTTTCGGAGAGTTTCTTTCGGAAGTAAAAGTGGTGCGAAAACGACGCCCGATTTGACCGAGACGCGCCGTCGCACATCGGAGGCATTCCCCAGAAGAACCCCAACAAACGCGTCAATACACTCCTTTGGGCCAAACAAACATGTTTTGGTTTTTCGGAGAGTTTCATTTCGGAAGTAAAAGTGGTGCGAAAACGACGCCCGATTTGACCGAGACGCGCCGTCGCCCACATCGGAGGCATTCCCAGAAGAACCACAACAACGCGTCCAATACACTCCTTTGGGCAAACAAACATGTTTTGTTGTTTCGGAGTTTCATTTCGGAAGTAAAAGTGGTGCGAAAACGACGCCCGATTGACCGAGACGCGCCGTTGCACACATCGGAAGGCATTCCCACGAAGAACACAAACAAACGCGTCCAATACACTCCTTTGGCCAAACAAACATGTTTTGGTTGTTTCGGAGAGTTTCATTTCGGAAGTAAAGTGGTGCGAAACGACGCCCGATTTGACCGAGACGCGCCGTCACACATCGGAGGCATTCCCTCGAAAACACAAACAAACGCGTCCAAAACATTCCTTTTGGCCAAACAAACATGTTTTGGTTGTTTTCAGAGTTTCATTACGGAAGTAAAAGTGGTGCGAAAACGACGCCCGATTTGACCGAGACGCGCCGTCGCACACATCGGAGGCATTCCCCAGAAGAACACCAACAAAACGCGTCCAATACACTCCTTTGGCCAAAAAAAACATGTTTTGGTTGTTTCGGAGAGTTTCATTTCAGAAGTAAAAGTGGTGCGAAAACGACGCCGATTTGACCGAGACGCGCCGTCGCACACATCGGAGGCATTCCCCAGAAGAACACCAACAAACGCATCCAATACACTTCTTTCGCCAAACAAACATGTTTTGGTTGTTTCGGAGAGTTTCATTTCGGAAGTAAAAGTGGTGCGAAAACGACGCCTGATTTGACCGAGACGCGCCGTCGCACACATCGGAGGCATTCCCCAGAAGAACACAACAAACGCGTCCAATACACTCCTTTGGGCCATACAAACATGTTTTGTTGTTTCGGAGAGTTTCATTTCGGAAGTAAAAGTGGTGCGAAAAGCGACGCCGATTTGACTGAGACGCGCCGTCGCACACATCGGAGGCATTCCCCAGAAGAACACAACAAACGCGTCCAATACACTCCTTTGGGCCAAAAAAACATGTTTTGGTTGTTTCGGAGAGTTTCATTTCAGAAGTAAAAGTGGTGCGAAAACGACGCCTTGACCGAGACGCGCCGTCGCACACATCGGAGGCATTCCCCAGAAGAACACCAACAAACGCGTCCAATACACTTCTTTGGCCAAAAACATGTTTCGGTTGTTTCGGAGAGTTTCATTTCGGAAGTAAAAGTGGTGTGAAAACGACGCCTGATTTGACCGAGACGCGCCGTCGCACACATCGGAGGCATTCCCAGAAGAACACAACAAACGCGTCCAATACACTCCTTCGGGCCAACAAACATGTTTTGGTTGTTTCGGAGAGTTTCATTTCGGAAGTAAAAGTGGTGCGAAACGACGCCCGATTTGACGAGACGCGCCGTCGCACACATCGGAGGCATTCCCAGAAGAACCCCAACAAACGCGTCCAATACACTCCTTTGGGCCAAACAAACATGTTTTGGTTGTTTCGGAGGGTTTCATTTCGGAAGTAAAGTGGTGCGAAAACGGCGCCCGATTTGACCGAGACGCGCCGTCGCCCACATCGGAGGCATTCCCCAGAAGAACACAAAACAACGCGTCCAATAACTCCTTTGGGCAAACAAACATGTTTTGGTTGTTTCGGAGAGTTTCATTTCGGAAGTAAAAGTGGTGCGAAAACGACGCCGATGACCGAGACGCGCCGTCGCACATATCGAGGCATTCCCACGAAGAACACAAACAAAAGCGTCCAAAACATTCCGAACAAACATGTTTTGGTTGTTTGGAGAGTTTCATTTCGGAAGTAAAAGTGGTGCGAAACGAAGCCGATTTGACCGAGACGCGCCGTCACACTTCGGAGGCATTCCCTCGAAGAACACAACAAACGCGTCCAAAACATTCCGTTTGGCCAAACAACATGTTTTGGTTGTTTTCAGAGTTTCATTACGGAAGTAAAAGTGGTGCGAAAACGACGCCCGATTTGACCGAGACGCGCCGTCGCACACATCGGAGGCATTCCCCAGAAGAACACCAACAAACGCGTCCAATACACTCCTTTGGGCCAAAAAACATGTTTTGTTGTTTCGGAGAGTTTCATTTCAGAAGTAAAGTGGTGCGAAAACGACGCCCTTTGACCGAGACGCGCCGTCGCACATCGGAGGCATTCCCCAGAAGAACACCAACAAACGCGTCCAATACACTCCTTGGGCCAAAAAACATGTTTTGTTGTTTCGGAGAGTTTCTTTCGGAAGTAAAAGTGGTGCGAAACGACGCCCGATTTGACTGAGACGCGCCGTCGCACACATCGAGGCATTCCCCAGAAGCACCCCAACAAACGCGTCCAATACACTCCTTTGGGCCAAACAAACATGTTTTGGTTGTTTCGGAGGGTTTCATTTCGGAAGTAAAAGTGGTGCGAAAACGGCGCCCGATTTGACCGAGACGCTCCGTCGCCCACATCGGAGGCATTCCCCAGAAAACACCAACAAACGCATCCAATACACTTCTTTCGACCAAACAAACATGTTTTGGTTGTTTCGGAGAGTTTCATTTCGGAAGTAAAAGTGGTGCGAAACGCCCGATTTGACCGAGACGCGCCGTCGCACACATCGGAGGCATTCCCAGAAGAACACAACAAACGCGTCCAATACACTCCTTTGGGCCAAAAAACATGTTTTGGTTGTTTCGGAGAGTTTCATTTCAGAAGTAAAAGTGGTGCGAAAACGACGCCCTATTTGACCGAGACGCGCCGTCGCACACATCGGAGGCATTCCCAGAAGAACACCAACAAACGCATCCAATACACTTCTTTGGCCAAACAAACATGTTTTGGTTGTTTCGGAGAGTTTCATTTCGGAAGTAAAAGTGGTGTGAAAACGACGCCTGATTTGACCGAGACGCGCCGTCGCACACATCGGAGGCATTCCCCAGAAGAACACCAACAAACGCGTCCAATACACTCCTTCGGGCCATACAAACATGTTTTGCTTGTTTCGGAGAGTTTCGTTTCGGAAGTAAAAGTGGTGCGAAAGCGACGCCCGATTTGACGAGACGCGCCGTCGCACACATCGGAGGCATTCCCCAGAAAGAACCCAACAAACGCGTCCAATACACTCCTTTGGGCCAAACAAACATGTTTTGGTTGTTTCGGAGGGTTTAATTTCGGAAGTAAAAGTGGTGCGAAAACGGCGCCCGATTTGACCGAGACGCTCCGTCGCCCACATCGGAGGCATTCCCCAGAAGAACACAAACAACGCGTCCAATACACTCCTTTGGGCAAACAAACATGTTTTGGTTGTTTCGGAGTGTTTCATTTCGGAAGTAAAAGTGGTGGAAAACGACGCCGATTGACCGAGACGCGCCGTTGCACACATCGAAGGCATTCCCACGAAGAACACAACAAAAGCGTCCAAACAGTTCCAAACAAACATTTTGGTTGTTTTGGAGAGTTTCATTACGGAAGTAAAAGTGGTGCGAAACGACGCCCGATTTGACCGAGACGCGCCGTCGCACACATCGGAGGCATTTCCAGAAGAACACCAACAAACGCGTCTAATACACTCCTTTGGGCCAAACAAACATGTTTTGGTTGTTTCGGAGAGTTTCATTTCGGAAGTAAAAGTGGTGCGAAAACGACGCCCGATTTGACCGAGACGCGCCATCGCACACATCGGAGGCATTTTCCAGAAGAACACCAACAAACACGTCCAATACACTCCTTTGGGCCAAACAAACATGTTTTGGTTTTTCGGAGAGTTTCATTTCGGAAGTAAAAGTGGTGCGAAACGACGCCCGATTTGACCGAGACGCGCCGTCGCACACATCGGAGGCATTCCCCGAAGACAAAACAAACGCGTCCAATACACTCCTTTGGGCCAAACAAACATGTTTTTGTTTCGGAGAGTTTCATTCGGAAGTAAAAGTGGTGCGAAAACGACGCCCGATTTGACCGAGACGCGCCGTCGCACACATCGGAGGCATTCCCAGAAGAACACCAACAAACGCGTCCAATACACTCCTTGGGCCAAACAAACATGTTTTGTTGTTTCGGAGAGTTTCATTTCGGAAGTAAAAGTGGTGCGAAACGACGCCCGATTTGACGAGACGCGCCGTCGCACACATCGGAGGCATTCCCAGAAGAACCCCAACAAACGCGTCCAATACACTCCTTTGGCCAAAAAACATGTTTTGGTTGTTTCGGAGAGTTTTCATTTCGGAAGTAAAAGTGGTGCGAAAACGACGCCCGATTTGACCGAGACGCTCCGTCGCCACATCGGAGGCATTCCCCAGAAGAACACAAACAACGCGTCCAATACACTCCTTTGGGCAAACAAACATGTTTTGGTTGTTTCGGAGTGTTTCATTTCGGAAGTAAAAGTGGTGCGAAAACGACGCCGATTGACCGAGACGCGCCGTTGCACACATCGGAGGCATTCCACGAAGAACACAAACAAAAAGCGTCCAAAACATTCCGTTTCCAAACAAACATGTTTTGGTTGTTTTGGAGAGTTTCATTACGGAAGTAAAAGTGGTGCGAAACGACGCCCGATTTGACCGAGACGCGCCGTCGCACACATCGGAGGCATTTCCCAGAAGAACACCAACAAACGCGTCAATACACTCCTTTGGGCCAAACAAACATGTTTGGTTGTTTCGGAGAGTTTCATTTCGGAAGTAAAAGTGCGAAAACGACGCCGATTTGACGAGACGCGCCGTCGCACACATCGGAGGCATTTCCAGAAGAACACCAACAACGCGTCCAATACACTCCTTTGGGCCAAACAAACATGTTTTGGTTGTTTCGGAGAGTTTCATTTCGGAAGTAAAAGTGGTGCGAAAACGACGCCCGATTTGACCGAGACGCGCCGTCGCACACATCGGAGGCATTCCCACGAAGAACACAAACAAACGCGCCAATACACTCCTTTGGGCCAAACAAACATGTTTTGTTTCGGAGAGTTTCATTTCGGAAGTAAAAGTGGTGCGAAAACGACGCCCGATTTGACCGAGACGCGCCGTCGCACACATCGGAGGCATTCCCAGAAGAACACCAACAAACGCGTCCAATACACTCCTTTGGCCAAACAAACATGTTTTGGTTGTTTCGGAGAGTTTCATTTCGGAAGTAAAAGTGGTGCGAAAACGACGCCGATTTGACCGAGACGCGCCGTCGCACACATCGGAGGCATTTCCAGAAGAACACCAACAAACGCGTCCAATACACTCCTTTGGCCAAACAAACATTTTTGTTTCGGAGAGTTTCATTTCGGAAGTAAAAGTGGTGCGAAAACGACGCCGATTTGACCGAGACGCGCCGTCGCACACATCGGAGGCATTCCCCGAAGACACAAACAAACGCGTCCAAAACATTCCTTTGGCCAAACAAACATGTTTTGGTTGTTTCAGAGTTTCATTCGGAAGTAAAAGTGGTGCGAAAACGACGCCCGATTTGACCGAGACGCGCCGTCGCACACATCGGAGGCATTCCCCAGAAGAACACCAACAAACGCGTCCAATACACTCCTTTGGGCCAAACAAACATGTTTTGGTTGTTTCGGAGAGTTTCATTTCGGAAGTAAAGTGGTGCGAAAACGACGCCCGATTTGACCGAGACGCGCCGTCGCACACATCGAGGCATTCCCCAGAAGAACACCAACAAACGCGTCCAATACACTCCTTTGGGCCAAACAAACATGTTTTGGTTGTTTCGGAGAGTTTCATTTTGGAAGTAAAAGTGGTGCGAAAACGACGCCTGATTTGACCGAGACGCGCCGTCGCACACATCGGAGGCATTCCCAGAAGAACACCAACAAACGCGTCCAATACTCCTTCGGGCCAACAAACATGTTTTGTTGTTTCGGAGAGTTTCATTTCGGAAGTAAAAGTGGTGCGAAAGCGACGCCCGATTTGACGAGACGCGCCGTCGCACACATCGGAGGCATTCCCCAGAAGAACCCCAACAAACGCGTCCAATACACTCCTTTGGGCCAAACAAACATGTTTTGGTTGTTTCGGAGGGTTTCATTTCGGAAGTAAAAGTGGTGCGAAAACGGCGCCCGATTTGACCGAGACGCTCCGTCGCCCACATCGGAGGCATTCCCCAGAAGAACACAAACAACGCGTCCAATACACTCCTTTGGGCAAACAAACGCCCGGAAGTAAAATTTGACCGACGCGCCGTTGCACACATCGAGGCATTCCCACGCCGTCATTCCTTTCCAAAAAACATTTGGTTGTTTTTGGAGAGTTTCATCGGAAACGAAGCCGATTTTTCGCAGAACACAACAACGCGTCCAAACATTCCTTTGGCCAAACAAACATGTTTTGGTTGTTTCAGAGTTTCATTTCGGAAGTAAAAGTGGTACGAAAACGACGCCCGATTTGACCGAGACGCGCCGTCGCACACATCGGAGGCATTCCCCAGAAGAACACCAACAAACGCGTCCAATACACTCCTTTGGGCCAAAAAAACATGTTTTGGTTGTTTCGGAGAGTTTCATTTCGGAAAACGAGTGACCGAGACGCGCCGTCGCACACATCGGAGGCATTCCCCAGAAGAACACCAACAAACGCGTCCAATACACTCCTTGGGCCAACAAACATGTTTTGTTGTTTCGGAGAGTTTCATTTCGGAAGTAAAAGTGGTGCGAAACGACGCCCGATTTTCGCACACATCGGAGGCATTCCCCAGAAGAACCCAACAAACGCGTCCCATCGCCAAACAAACATGTTTTGGTTGTTTCACATTTCGCGACGGCGCCCGATTTGACCATTCGCCCACATCGGAGGCATTCCCCAGAAGAACACCAACAAACGCATCCAATACACTTCTTTCCAAACAAACATGTTTGGTTGTTTCGGAGAGTTTCATTTCGGAAGTAAAAGTGGTGCGAAAACGACGCCGATTTGACCGAGACGCGCCGTCGCACACATCGGAGGCATTCCCAGAAGAACACAACAAACGCGTCCAATACACTCCTTTGGGCCAAAAAAACATGTTTTGGTTGTTTCGGAGAGTTTTTTCAGAAGTAAAAGTGGTGCGAAAACGACGCCCTATTTGACCGAGACGCGCCGTCGCACACATCGGAGGCATTCCCCAGAAGAACACCAACAAACGCGTCCAATACACTTCTTTGGCCAAACAAACATGTTTTGGTTGTTTCGGAGAGTTTCATTTCGGAAGTAAAAGTGGTGCGAAAACGACGCTGATTTGACCGAGACGCGCCGTCGCACACATCGGAGGCATTTCCCAGAAGAACACCAACAAACGCGTCCAATACACTCCTTTGGGCCAACAAACATGTTTTGGTTGTTTCGGAGAGTTTCATTTCGGAAGTAAAAGTGGTGCGAAACGACGCCCGATTTGACGAGACGCGCCGTCGCACACATCGGAGGCATTCCCCAGAAGAACCCAACAAACGCGTCCAATACACTCCTTTGGGCCAAACAAACATGTTTTGGTTGTTTCGGAGGTTTCATTTCGGAAGTAAAAGTGGTGCGAAAACGCGCCCGATTTGACCGAGACGCGCCGTCGCCACATCGGAGGCATTCCCCAGAAGAACACAAACAAACGCGTCCAATACACTCCTTTGGCAAACAAACATGTTTTGGTTGTTTCGGAGTGTTTCATTTCGGAAGTAAAAGTGGCGAAAACGACGCCGATTGACCGAGACGCGCCGTTGTGCATTCCCACGAAGAAAACGACGTTTCATTACGGAAGTAAAAGTGGTGCCGACTTGACCGACGAGAACACAAACAAACGCGTCAATACACTCCTTTGGGCAAACACACATGTTTTGGTTCGCAGAAGAACACCAACAAACGCGTCCAATACACTCCTTTGGGCCAAACAAACATGTTTTGGTTGTTTCGGAGAGTTTCATTTCAGTAAAAGTGGTGCGAAAACAACGCCCGACGATTTGACCGAGACGCGCCGTCGCACACATCGGAGGCATTCGTCCCAGCAGAACATCAACAAACGCGTTACACTCCTTTCCAGAAGAACACCAACAAACACGTCCAATACACTCCTTTGGACCAAACAAACATGTTTTGGTTGTTTCGGAGAGTTTCATTTCATGTTTTGGTTGGTTTCGCGAAAAGAGTTTCATTTCTGATTTGTGGTGCGAAAACAACGTCTGATTTGACCGAGGAGGCATTCCCTCGACAGAATCGCAAACAAACGCGTTCGCATTCCGAACACCAACAAACACGTTTTGATTTTTTACACCAAACAAACATGTTTTGGTTTCATTATTTCGGAAGTAACATTTCAGAAGTAAAAAGTGCGAAAACCGATTTGACCGAGACGATTTGACCGTGCGCGCCGTCGCACACTCGGAGGCATTCCCTCGAAGAACACAACACGCGTCCAACGCGTACACTCCATTCCGTTTGGCCAAACATGTCATGTTTTGATTGTTTTAGTTTCAGAGTTTCAGTAAAAGTGTCGTGCGAAAGCGACGCCCGATGCCGACGATTTGACCGAGACGCGCCGTCGCACACATCGGAGGCATTCCGTCGAACCATCGGAGGCACGCGTTCCCCAGAACTACACTTTGGGCCAAACAAACGCGTCCTTACACTCCTTGTTACATAGGGTTTAATTTCAGAAGTTTTGCTTGTTTCGCGACGGAGTTTCGTTTCGGAAGTAAAAGTGGTTTGACCGAGAGCGTCGATTTGACACATCGACGACGCCGTCGCATCCATCGCAGAAGAACACAAACACCCCGTCCGAAATACACATCCTTTGGCGTCCAATACACTCCTTTGGGCCAAACAAACATGTTTTGGTTGTTTCGGAGGTGTTTCATTTCAGAAGTAAAAGTGGTGCGAAAACGGCGCCCGATTTGACCGAGACGCGCGCCGTTGCACCCACATCGGAAGATTCCCCAGAACGAACACAACACAAGAAACAAAACGCGTCCAATCCAAACACATTCCGTTCTAAACAAACATGTTTTTGTTGTTGTTTCGGAGAGTTTCATTTCGGAAGTAAAAGTGGTGTGAAAACGACGCCCGATTGACCGAGACGCGCCGCACACACATCACGAGGCATTTCGCAGAACAAACAAAAGCGTCCAAAACATTCCGTTCATCCAAACAAACATGTTTTGGTTGTTTGGAGAGTTTCATTACGGAAGTAAAAGTGGTGCGAAACGACGCCCGATTTGACCGAGACGCGCCGTCACACACATCGGAGGCATTTCGCAGAAGAACACCAACAAACGCGTCAATACACTCCTTTGGGCCAAACAAACATGTTTGGTTGTTTCGGAGAGTTTCATTTCGGAAGTAAAAGTGGTGCGAAAACGACGCCCGATTTGAGCGAGACGCGCCATCGCACACATCGGAGGCATTTCGCAGAAGAACACCAACAAACACGTCCAATACACTCCTTTGGGCCAAACAAACATGTTTTGGTTGTTTCGGAGAGTTTCATTTCGGAAGTAAAAGTGGTGCGAAACGACGCCCGATTTGACCGAGACGCGCCGTCGCACACATCGGAGGCATTCCCACGAAGAACACAAACAAACGCGTCCAATACACTCCTTTGGGCCAAACAAACATGTTTTGGTTCGGAGAGTTTCATTGCAGAAGTTAAAGTGGTGCGAAAACGACGCCCGACTTGACCGAGACGCGCCGTCGCACACATCGGAGGCATTCCCCAGAAGAACACCAACAAACGCGTCCAATACACTCCTTTGGGCCAAACAAACATGTTTTGGTTGTTTCGGAGAGTTTCATTTCGGAAGTAAAAGTGGTGCGAAAACAACGCCTGATTTGACCGAGACGCGCCGTCGCACACATCGGAGGCATTTCGCAGAAGAACACCAACAAACACGTCCAATACACTCCTTTGGACCAAACAAACATGTTTTGGTTGTTTCGGAGAGTTTCATTTCAGAAGTAAAAGTGGTGCGAAAACGACGCCTGATTTGACCGAGACGCGCCGTCGCACACTTCGGAGGCATTCCCTCGAAGAACACAAACAAACGCGTCCAAAACATTCCGTTTGGCCAAACAAACATGTTTTGATTGTTTTACAGAGTTTCATTACGGAAGTAAAAGTGGTACGAAAACGATGCCCGATTTGACCGAGACGCGCCGTCGCACACATCGGAGGCATTCCCCAGAAGAACACCAACAAACGCGTCTAATACACTCCTTTGGGCCAAACAAACATGTTTTGGTTGTTTCGGAGAGTTTCATTTCGGAAGTAAAAGTGGTGCGAAAACGACGCCCGATTTGACCGAGACGCGCCGTCGCACACATCGCAGGCATTCCCCAGAAGAACACCAACAAACGCGTCCAATACACTCCTTTGGGCCAAACAAACATGTTTTGGTTGTTTCGGAGAGTTTCATTTTGGAAGTAAAAGTGGTGCGAAAACGACGCCTGATTTGACTGAGACGCGCCGTCGCACACATCGGAGGCATTCCCCAGAAGAACACCAACAAACGCGTCCAATACACTCCTTCGGGCCATACAAACATGTTTTGCTTGTTTCGGAGAGTTTCGTTTCGGAAGTAAAAGTGGTGCGAAAATGACGCCCGATTTGACTGAGACGCGCCGTCGCACACATCGGAGGCATTCCCCAGAAGAACACCAACAAACGCGTCCAATACACTCCTTCGGGCCATACAAACATGTTTTGCTTGTTTCGGAGAGTTTCGTTTCGGAAGTAAAAGTGGTGCGAAAGCGACGCCCGATTTGACCGAGACGCGCCGTCGCACACATCGGAGGCATTCCCCAGAAGAACCCCAACAAACGCGTCCAATACACTCCTTTGGGCCAAACAAACATGTTTTGGTTGTTTCGGAGGGTTTCATTTCGGAAGTAAAAGTGGTGCGAAAACGGCGCCCGATTTGACCGAGAAGCTCCGTCGCCCACATCGGAGGCATTCCCCAGAAGAACACAAACAAGCGCGTCCAATACACTCCTTTGGGCTAAACAAACATGTTTTGGTTGTTTCGGAGTGTTTCATTTCGGAAGTAAAAGTGGTGTGAAAACGACGCCCGATTGACCGAGACGCGCCGTCGCACACTTCGGAGGCATTCCCTCGAAGAACACGAACAAACCCGTCCAAAACATTCCGTTTGGCCAAACAAACATGTTTTGGTTGTTTTACAGAGTTTCAATACGGAAGTAAAAGTGGTACGAAAACGACGCCCGATTTGACCGAGACGCGCCGTCGCACACATCGGAGGCAATCCCCAGAAGAACACCAACAAACGCGTCCAATACACTACTTTGGGCCAAACAAACATGTTTTGGTTGTTTTGGAGAGTTTCGTTTCGGAAGTAAAAGTGGTGCGAAAACGACGCCCGATTTGACCGAGGCGCGCCGTCGCACACATCGGAGGCATTCCCCAGAAGAACTGATAGAACTGGAGTGCCCGATCTTTCGGTGAGTGAAGATAACTTGATTTGGTGGAAGTAGACCCTCACGATCCGACTACGACGAGCAAGCCCGAGGCGCCAATGCAATCGCTGAACCAACTCCCGATGGTTTCCAACCTTGCTGGTGTAGGATCAGCCTGATCACGAAGATCGTTTCCTGCGCGCAATCGAAGAACGAGCAAGAAAGAGATGTAAGCAATCTGATGTATTGCTTGAAGGTGGAGTTCTGAATACACGTGGCAGCGCTGTAATACGTGCGACGGCTGTAGCTAAAGCTAACAATTAAACAAAACTCATAAATAAACAAGGGGCACAGCCCTTGGCTAAATACACGAGGGGAGGGGCGCAGCCCCTTGGTGGCGGCCAGAGGTGGGGGCGCAGTCCCTGGGTGGCGCGCATCCTAGGGTTGCGTGCAACCCTAGGTTGGCCCATTAGGGGGTCTTCAACTGGGCCGACTGGCTAATCTTCTGGGCCTTCGTTCTTCAACACCATGACATAGTTTAGCTCTCTTGCACGGGCTCTCGTGATTGGCCCCACTGATGAAGGAAGTGTCGCTTGAGGTAGAGGCGCATCTGGTGGAGTCGTGACTGGAAGTGGAGGCGCGTCCGTAGGTGCTGCTGGTGTGGCCGTTCCCTTGTTGGAGTCGATGTCCTCATCATCCTCCCCTTCTTGAACTGAAGTCGTCCTCGACGGCAACTCCTCATCGTCGCCCGCATATGGTTTCAAATCTGCAACATTAAAACTAGTGGAAACACCAAATTCCGCAGGCAGATCAAGAATATAAGGATTATCATTGATCTTGGTTAGCACTTTAAAAGGACCAGCAGCACGAGGCATCAATTTAGAACGGCGCAAAGCAGGAAACCTATCCTTTCGTAAGTGTAACCAAACCATATCGGTTCAAAAATAACATGTTTGCGCCCTTTACTACCAGCAACCTTATATTTGGCATTAGCATCAGCAATGTTTTGTTGTGTTTGCTCATGTAAATGTATCATTTGTTCAACATGCGCAACCGCATCTACATGTGGCTCATCCTCAGCATCAAGTGAAAACAAATCAATAGGCGCCCTAGGGATGTAACCATAAACAATCTGAAAAGGGCACATCTTTGTAGAAGAATGCGTTGCACGATTATAAGCAAACTCAACATGAAGCAGTCTTCCCAACGCCTTTTGTCTAAAACAGCCCTAAGCATGGTTGACAAAGTTCTATTAACTACCTCAGTTTGCCCATCAGTTTGAGGATGACAAGTGGTGCTAAAAAGTAACTTAGTGCCTAGTTTATTCCAAAGACAACGCCAAAAATGACTAAGAAACTTAGCATCACGATCATATACAATTGTTTTAGGAATTCCATGCAAGCGAACAATGTCTCGAAAGAACAAATCAGCAATCATGGATGCATCATCAGTTTTATGACAGGGTATAAAATGAGCCATTTTAGAGAACCTATCAACAACGACAAATATGCTGTCCCTTCCCTTCTTAGTACGAGGCAATCCCAAAACAAAATCCATCGAAATATCATGCCAAGGAGCAGAAGGAACAGGAAGAGGCATATACAAACCATGGTTACCCAAATGAGACTTAGCTTTTTGGCACGTAGGGCAACGAGCAACGAAGCGCTCGATGTCACGAAGCATCCGAGGCCAGTAGAAGTGGTCGGTCAGCACTTCTTATGTTTTGAAAACACCGAAGTGACCCATGAGGCCCCCTCCATGAGCTTCCTGCAACAATAACAAACGAACCGAACCAACTGGAATGCATAGCTTGTTAGCACGAAACAGGAACCCATCCTGTATATGAAACTTGCCCCATGGTTTGCCATCCTTACAATGTGAAATAATATCATGAAAATCAGCATCATTCACATATTGATCTTTCAAAGTTTGCAAACCAAAGATTTTAAAATCTAATTGGGACAGCATGGTATAGCAACGAGACAAAGCATCAGCAATGACATTTTTCTTCCCGTTCTTTGTTTAATGATGTAGGGAAAGGACTCAATAAATTCTACCCATTTAGCATGTCGACGGTTCAGATTAGTTTGGGTACGAATGTGTTTCAAAGCCTCATGATCAGAATGAATAATAAATTCGCGAGGCCACAAGTAATGCTGCCATGTTTGCAAAGTGCGCACTAAAACATATAACTCCTTATCATAAGTTGAATATTTCAGGGCAGTGCCGCTCAATTTCTCACTAAAGTAAGCAACAGGTTTACGGTCTTGTAGCAAAACAGCACCTAAACCTATGCCACTAGCATCACATTCTAATTCAAACACTTTATTGAAATCAGGCAATTGTAAAAGAGGAGCATGAGTTAACCTGTCCTTCAAAGTGTTGAATGCATCTTCCTGTGGTGCGCCCCAAGCAAAGGAAACGCCTTTCTTTGTGAGCTCATGCAACGGGGCAGCAATGGAGCTGAAATCACGCACGAACCGTCGGTAGAATCCGGCGAGGCCAAGGAAACTCCGAACCTGCGTGACCGTCGTCGGTGTAGGCCAGCTCTGAATGGCCTCCACCTTGCTGCTATCCACCTCAATTCCCTGTGAAGTAACAACATAGCCAAGAAAAGAGACGCGTTGCGTGCAAAAGGTGCATTTTTCCAAGTTACCGAACAAGCGAGCAGCACGCAAAGCATCAAAAACAGCACGCATATGTTCTAAGTGCTCATCCATAGACTTGCTGTAAATAGAATATCATCAAAGTAAACAACAACAAACAGCCCTATGAATGGCCGAAGAACTTCATTCGTTAAGCGCATGAAAGTGTTGGGAGCACTAGACAAACCAAACGGCATAACCAACCATTCATATAGGCCAAATTTGGTTTTAAAAGCAGTTTTCCATTCATCCCCCAATTTCATCCTAATCTGATAGTACCCGCTACGCAAATCAACCTTAGAAAAAGAACAGTGCCACTAAGCTTATCAAGCATATTATCAAGGCGTGGTATGGGATATCAATAACGGATTGTGATGTTATTAATAGCACGACAATCGACACACATACGCCATGAACCATCTTTCTTAGGAACAAGTAAAAGAACCGAGCAAGGACTGAGGACTCACGGATGTAAGCCCTTGTCCAGTAGTGCTTGCACCTGCGCTGGATCTCCTTCGTCTCATCGGGATTAGTGCGGTACGGGGCGCGATTTGGAAGCTGGCGCCGGGGATGAGATCGATCTGATGTTCGATGCCACGGATAGGAGGAAGACCGGTGGCAAGTCCTTGGGAAAGACATCGGCATAGTCCTGCAAAGGTTAGCAACAGCAAGGGGAATATCCAAGAACGGTGCCTCATGAAGTGAAACAAGCATGTTGGAGCAAACAAGTGCATAGCAAGGTCAATTATCATCATGCAGCTCAGCAAAATCAGCACGTGTAGCAAGCAAAACAGGGGTATGCAACTTGATTTCAGATCTAGCAGGGGCGGCTGGAGGTGATTTGTGAGATTTTGCTTGTCTTGGCCGCCGAGCCATGTCATTTCAGAATTTGTTCCGGGGTCATGGGATGAATGATTATTTTCTGACCCTTAAACATGAGTGAATAATGATTTGAACGACCATGATGTACATTATTAGTATCATATTGCCAAGATCGACCAAGCAACAAAGAGCATGCTTCCATAGGGACAACATCACAATCAGCATAATCAGAATAGGCGCCCAGAGAAAAGGAATACGTACCAAGCGTGTTACCTTTATTTTGCCACCATCATTGAGCCATTGGATGTGGTACGGGTGTGGATGTTGGCGAGTGGGTAAAGATAAATGCTCTACCAGCGTCGTACTCGCCAAATTGTTGCACCTGCCACTATCGATGATGATCCGGATCGCCCGTTCGTGTACGACGCCCTTAGTGTGGAAAATCGTGTGTCGCTGATTGTGCTCGGCCATGGCAACCTGTGTACTGAGGACACGTTGCACAACAAGACTCTCATACCTATCGGCGGCTTGGAATCAACGTGAACCTCCGTATGATCTGCATGGTCAGTGGAAAGCATAGCATGTCTAGTCTCCTCAGTATCACTAGCGGAAGAGTACTCACCATTGTCACGGATCAGCAAGGTACGCTTGTTGGGGCAGTCCCGAATCACATGACCGTAACCTTTGCAACGATGGCACTGAATGTCCCGAGTGCGCCCTGTGGAAGGAGAGGCACCGTGGGCCGGAGGTGCTGCCGGCTTGGCCGGCTGCTCACGTGGTGATGCGCTTGAAGTGGACGGCGCACGCTCGCGCGGCGTGGAGGACGACGTGGAGGACGTCGGGGGGGGGCTGGGGTGGAAGCTTGGCCGCGTCCTGCAAAAGAGTTAGCGCGTGTCGACGATCGCCGTCCCTGCACTTCACGTTCAGCTTTGCAAGCAAATTCAAACAAAGTGGTCATATCATCATATTCCTT